>RAIA01000041.1:875000-925000 GCA_003664395.1 Leishmania lainsoni
CGCATCGGTCGCTTTTTCGACAACGCTGCTGCGCGTGTTGGGCTTGTTTACGCTGGTGTCCCCAGCAGCGAACATGCGGTGTGCCGCATGCCCCCGTCCTTAGCACTCAAGCTTGCCGCTGTCCGGACTGACGACGGCATTCAGCCTGAGTGCCAGACAGTGTGGTTTTCCGCGTTCGCATTGCGCTCATTTGAGTTGGATGGTCTTCTGCATCGCCGCTTTGACCCTGCTGAGCCGCTGTACAGCGCCGAAAACGGGAGCTGCCTTTCTACCCCATGGCGGGTGCAGGAACTCTTCGTAGTCAGGATGGGCGAAGGCGTGTTGCTGCTCACCGGGGTTCTCGTCGGCGGCACATCAGACACGCGGGAGTCGTGCAACGTATATTTGGAGGTCCGACATCGCCCTATCTCGTCGGCGAAGGATTTGTCACCGGCAAACGCCTATGCTCCCGTCACGATGCTCCTTGTTGTCGTTGCTGTGCGGTTGCTACCGCGTTATATTTTGACTCGAAGAGGTCAATTGGACAAGACGAGTTACCTCGGCAAGAATCCCGCCAACTTGACATCAGCTCAACGCCTTCAGCTGCTGCGTCAACAAAAGGAGATCATTGAAAAGATGAAGGCGGAGGATCGCGCCAACGCATCCGGAGGCCCTGCAGCCTAACGCGTCCGCCTCCGAAGCTTCGCGTAATATCTAGGTTTTCCTGCTCAGGGCTAACCCTCTGCGCAGTGCGTCACAGAGAAGAAGCACGCCAAGCTACACGCGCTTCGTGGAGAAGGTGTGGTAGGTGGCGCGGAGATCGGTGAGTAGAGGAGCGAGCTCTTTCTGAGACACAAACAGCGTACTGGCATGTCGAGACAAGGTGCGGGGACACCAGCTTCCCCTTACCGTGGGTGCCACTTGCATCCGTTTTTTTTTTCTGTCCTGTGGAGGTGGTGTGCGTTGCTTCTGCAAGCGAGAACTAGACAAGCAGAGTGGTCAGGTCACACGAGTACGTATTTCAGCACCATCACTCGCCCCCCTTTCCTTTCGGCGCACACTTCTCGTATCCCCCCGAAAGACACGCCCACGTGCTGATGTGTACCCTCTTACCCACCTTCTTCCTCGTCTCTTGTCTCCGCTTTTTTGCTCGCTTGTGTGTCTTGCGCAATGCAGTGGCATTTGTTTTCACATTCGACCGTAGGAGCGTGTGATGGTGAGGGAGGGACTTCCACTGAGCTTCGCAGATGGTCCTCGTGCAGCTGAGGGCGTCGAACGTATGTGATGTGGCGGACACAACGGAAACCAACACAATCGACTTTAGGCACATGGTGGGGGTGGAGTACCACACTCCGCGAGAAGTGGTACGCCCACCGCCGTCTCTGACAGGCACCGAAACCCATCATATGGCGATGACAAGCACGGGTTTATACCGGTTCTCCAATGCGACGAGTCCAGTTGTCATCTTTGTCAGCTCCGAGGAGCGGTGCAGCTTGTCGGCGCGGTTCTTTTGCACCCGTTTCGTGCACTACTTTCGGTGGATAGGCGAGAGTGTACAGCTGTTTGTGGCCTCCAAGAACTTTCAAGATCACCGTCCGGCGCCGTACTCCAGGCAACGGGATATATGGCTTCAAGAAAATCACCGCTGTGTGTCGGCTGCCTTGAACTACTTCGACTCAGATCCGAAACTGGGCTTTGCTGCCACTCCTGTCGCTGTTATTTTTACTGACTGTGACTGTGCAGATGCCCGCCGATCTCTGGTGAGTGCTCTCCCAGCTGATCGCTCCTTTCTGATCCGGTACGTGCGGTTTTCGGAGGAGTGGGAAAGCCACAGATGCAACTCATATCGCTTTATCGATGTTAGCCTTCAGCGGCAGGCACTGCGCGCGTCGCGGAGCAGCGGCAGCATCGTCTGCTCTAGCCTCACCAGACTCCTTAATAGCATGCTACCGACGCTATATCAGCTCTACTCTGAGGAGCCGCAGGAAGGCGCGCCAGGTGACACACTCAAGTCGTTCCCGCCGATCTTCTTCACCCGGCACGGGCAATCCGAGTACAACATCGAGGACCGACTCGGCGGAGATCCGGACTTGACGGAGACCGGTTGCGTCGACGCCGAGGACATTGCCCGTTTTTTTGAGCTTCAAGTCAAGACGAATGCAAACTTGTTTGAGTTTCGCACCACCGTGTGGGGGGAGGACGACGACTTTGAGGTGTGGTGCAGCCAGCTACGACGGACTCAGCGCACAGCACAGCCCACCGCCGACATACTGTCCCACGGTGTTCTCAAACCGTTCAAGTCGCTCAACGAGATTCATGCCGGCGTCTGTGAGGATATGACCAACGAGGAAGTAAAGCTGCTCTACCCTTTCATTCAGCTCTTTCGGCACACAGACAAGGTCGGTTTCCGCTATCCAGACGGCGAATCATACGTTGACCTCGTCCGCCGGCTCACACCATTGTTGAATGACTTGAACAACTGCAGGAAGTGTGTTGTAGTTGTTGCGCACCAAGCCGTCCTCCGTACGATGCTCTCTTTCTTTGGAGGACGGCCGGTAGAAGAGGCCGTCCATGTCCCATGCCCACAGAGGACCATCTGGGTGTGCACAATGAACCGCCTTGGCGAACCGCGGCTGGCTGAGATTGCTTTGTCGCCTCGCCAGAGTCAAGGCGAGGGACCCGTGGTTTCCTGGGAAGGCTGGTAGGCTGTCCGGCTGCGGTTCCGGTTTTAGCGTGTGCCTGTGTGTGTGCGCGTGCTTATTAGTGGGCCCCTCCCTTTCACCTGTGTGTGCTGTGTTGTTGTGCACTATTCCCTTTCGCTTTTGCTGATTTTGGTTGCATTGCTGCCTCTCTCATCTTCGCACTTATGTGCACGCATTTCGGCTCATTTCTTTTCGGCGATTCTGCTAGAAGTGCTGCACGCTCTCACTTCTTTGTTCACTTCTTACTCTTTCCCCATGCTCGCGGGCTCATGCCTACTCGCATGCACATCTGAATATAACCTGTCATTTTCGCTCTTATTACTGCTGATCAACCTCGGTGTTGTACTCCGCCGTTCACCAAAGTGTGGTCTGCTAAGGCACAGCGGGGCTGTTGCTCAACTCCTCTCGCAGTTCTTTGGTTACATGTATGCACGTGCACTCTCACTAGACCCTGGAGGACACAACCGCTGCGCGACTTGAACGGAAAACCTTCGTCTATGCGACGGTTGATAAATGTGTCTATGTCTGGCGGAAGGGTGATGTGAACTGAACGAGACGGAGAGAGGCAGAAGAGTGATGACGCTTTGGTAATGGCCTCCTGTACAGTTTTATTTTTATTCTAAATTGTTTTTCGATGACGGGGCGCATATTAGCCTACTCTCAGGAACCACCACACACGCTGTGCGGAGAAGCCAAGGAGCCCCCGCCCCGATTCCTGCCAATGCCGAAGACCACCTCTGGCGGTGGCAGGGTCAAGTGCCCACGACGCAGGTGTGTGTGTGTGTGGTGTGGGTGGGGCGGTGTAGCGCTGCGGATGTCGGCGGTCAGGCTCTGGATGGCGTGGCGTTGGAGCGACCTGTGACGGTGGAGAGGACTACGCCACCCACATGATGGGCGGGGTGTCAGCGCGACTCGAACGTACTGCACCCGGCCCTCGCTGTCCACTGGTGCGGGCACCTGGGCCACCCGGTGCGTCCAGCTCCGGGTGGTGACCGGCAGAGAGCGGTGGGTGGGTAGAGTCTGAGGCCGTGGTCGTGCTCCGATAACTGGAGCTGCATTGCTGCAACGCGTGTCTAGCGCTGCTTCGCACCAGGCGGTGAGTCCTGTGACAGGCTGGGTCCGGGGGTGGGGGTTGAACTCACGTTGCACGTCGGAGAATGGGCACGTTGAGGAAAGCAAAGCCAAAAAACTCTGCGTTGTCTCCGCACGCGTAAGCGCATATGCGTCCTCTTTGGGGGGCCTTTTTTTTCTCGTTCGTGATGCGTTGCGTGCTGGCGGCGCTCTCCTCTCTCAAACGGCGAGGGTGACCACGGTCACTCGTAGCCCTCGCCGTTTGAAGGAGGAAGCCGAGGATTCTTCCAGAGCCGTGCGTGTTGCCAAACGGAAAAGACTGACGAGCTCCACCCTCTCGGTTCGTGCTGCGTGTGTGCTGTGTGACGAGGACGGCGAGGATGGTCTAAAAGGGTGTGGGCGGGAAAGCGTGCGCTGAGGACATGTCGACCAAGGCGCGGCGGACCCCATGCATACGTTCCCCCTTCTTGCCCTGT
Source organism: Leishmania lainsoni (assembly GCA_003664395.1). Classification (NCBI taxonomy): domain Eukaryota; phylum Euglenozoa; class Kinetoplastea; order Trypanosomatida; family Trypanosomatidae; genus Leishmania; species Leishmania lainsoni. The sequence continues at coordinate 879,229 of RAIA01000041.1, forward strand.
GATGGTAAGAGGGATGAGTGCGAGGACCAGGTACGATAGTGCGGGGTCTGAGTGGAGTCCCCCTCTCCTGTCTTGTCTTGTGAAGCACTCCCTCCTGCCGTTTTTCTATTCGATTTGTTCTCTATCTCGCTTCTCCAACTCTTCATCTGTACCTCTTCCGCACGTTTGACGTTTCTAGAAACACGCGCGCAGGGTCGTTCTGGATACGTTGTGGCACCTCATCCAGCACATTGTTGCCGCATGGAAGGAGGAGCACACTCACTCGAAAGAGGTGGTGGTCGATAATGAACTGCATCTGCAGGGCCGCCGAGAAGACAGGGCAATAAAGAGAGAGACGTGTCTGACTCAATCGTCAAGGCGACTCACCGCATCCTCGGTGAGGAGAGGTCGACAAACCAACTTGCAACAACACTAACAGGGCGCATTGTTTCTTGCTTGTCTATCGCCGGCCTTCTTAGCATCTATTTTCACACTTGAGGCTGGGACTCACCGAGGAAGGACACGGGTGCACCAGCAGCCCCCACTCTGCGGAGAGAGACGATCGTTTTATTTTTCACTTAGCAAAGAGGAGCGCGGCGAGGGAGTATGTTCAAGCAGCTCAAACAGACCGTGGCGTCCGCCATTTCCTCCAACCCTCTCTACGAGTACGTATTGGACACCTCTGGTACTACACTTTGTGGGCGCAACAACTTGTTCGAGAAGTGCGACGCGGTGGTGCGCGCGAGCGGAAAGAAGGTTACCATCTTTACCCTGCGAATAAAGAGGATGCTGGAGTGCTGCAGCGCTGACGAGGCGCTCGCGATCATTAAGACTGTAAAGGACAGTGTTGCACTGCTGACTCACATGCGCCACCCCGGCATCATCAGCATCGACGGTCAACTTGTCGAGAGCAAAAGCAAGATATGGTTTGCGACGGAGCGAGTGTCGATGGTGCTCACACCGGAGACGGTTCATGGACTCCCTCTTCAGGTGAAGCTGCTGGGACTCTGCCACTGCGCCGAAGCCATTCGATTCCTGCACGAGAGGGCAGAGATTCTTCTCTTCAACTTCGCATTTTCTTCCATCTACGTAGCAGAGGACAACAAATGGAAGATCGGCGACCTCTGCTTCGCTATGCCGCGCGCACAGCTCAACGCTCCGCCACCGTCGCTCTTCCCTTTCCACAGCGTAGCGGCGCCGCTACTGGACTACCTGCCGACGGAGTACGTAGCCTTTTGCACAACGCAGAGCGATACCGCCCACAGAGACCTCTTTTCCGCTGCAGCTGCGCCGCTCGTGTACCCGGACAGCGACACGTACGGGTTTCTCGTGGTTACGGTAGAGGCCTTGGAGGAGAAGCGGCTCTTCCACTGCGGCGGAAACCCACAAGAGCAGCAGCGGCAGCTGAGCTCCGTTGAGGCGCTCATGTCGCGCTACTTTCCCGCCGGGGTGTTGCGGCTCCCACGGCCGCCGATTGCGACGGTCATCAGCACCGGCCCCTTCGCGACGCCGGACCTGAAGACGCTCACTTCTTTGCTCTCCTTCGACATCCTCGACAATGACACGCGCTTTAGACTACTAAAGGCGCTCTACGACGGCCTCACTCAGAGCGGCTTTTGCGAGGCTGTCATCCTGTCAGATATTGTGCCTCTCATGCTGCGGGAGAGTAAGGTGGATGCTATGCTTCGCTTTGTGCTGCCGATACTTCTGCTGTGCGCTGGCACCCTCTGTGCCGACAACTTTTCTCGCGCCTTACGGGAGTACTTTGTGTCGCTGCTAACTGCCATTATTCGAGCCCCTTCTCTACAGCCGCTGGCAGTGTACGCTGAACAACTTCTACAGAGGCGTGAGAGCATTCACAAGCACTTTGCTAGTGTGGAGGACAGAGCAACGTTCATTGTTCCTCTCATCATGAAGTTGATGCAGAGCGACGGAAATGAGCGCCTCCAGAAAGGTAGCCTGGAGTGGCTTCGCGACGTACTGATGCAGACCCCCACTATCAATCTCGACTTGCCAAACGACATAGCCACTCGTTTGCTTCACGTCGCCTCGTCAAACGCAGACTTCTTTTCACTCGCCTTTCAGTGCTTCGAGAAGATCCTCCCATTGTCCACGGCAGAGACTAAAATGGAAGTGGAAGTGAACCTGACGCGAGACATCTCCAATGCCACCCACTCGTTGACAACAGTGCAGCAGGATTACATGCTGAACCTCCTGAAGAGCATACAGGAGAAGATGTCCCCAGAGCATCGCGCTATCAGGTCGATCCCGCTCCTGTGTCCTCTGCTTCTTCACACCAATGGTACCGTGCGACAGTTTGCCGTTGCGTCGATTGTCGGGTACGCGCAACTGTTTGGCAGCGGCCCAACACCACCGCTGCCATCCAGCGGCGCCTCCGTTTCCTCCTCAGCGGCGCATTCTGCAGCACCGCTTGCACTCACGGCTCCCTTGACGCGATCCACACAGTTTCCTTCAGCCGCACAGTCAGCAACACGCGCCAACGATGACGTCTTTGCGTCGCTGTTTTCCTAATGGTGTACCACATCGACTCGATTACACGTGCCAAGCTTCTACTCTGAGTGCAGGACCCCCCTCCCCCCACACATTCCTCCTTGCAGAGTGAAGCCACGCAACACAGTTGTGACGCGCGGCTATTACTTAGCCGCTGCTCCCCTCCCCACCGTTGCCGCCCCCACCGATTTTGGTTGTCTTTTGTTTTCCACCCTTCTGTTTCCTCTCTTGTATTTGCACGTCGAATCCAAGCATCGTCGTGCAAAGTGAGGTGTGCGCGACGCGCTGGCGTAGCAAGAGAGAAGGAGAGAGAGACGCTTCTCTCTCTCTGCTGCCTCCGCCATTGCGGTGAGCTATAATGCTGTGTTTGTGTGGAGGGCAGCAGGCGGCGCAGTCTCACCCTGTCCCACGTACTCGAACACGCCGACCCACACAGGCAATCGAAGAGACGCATTCCATGAATACTTCCTTCTTTCTTGCATGCAACAGTGAGACGCAGTTTTGCCGATATGATGGCCAGTCTGACCCTCACCCTGACCTCGTGCATCCTTGCGCTTCACCCGACGAGGCGATTTCCCTCTTCCCGTTTCCGCTTCATGCCTATTCCTGCCCTTCTCCCTCGCTGCCATTCATTCACAGCATACCTCACCACTCGCTTTTCTGAACGTCTGCGGTTCGGCACATTAGTAGCGGCATATAAGTAAGAAGGACGGAACTGCCGACGAGCAAAGAAAAAGCGAGAGCGACGACTGCGATGGGTTGTGTAACGGCAGCGGCGCTGCAGTACTCCACACACACAAACAGCAGCGACTCGCTTAGCCTACGCGTGTAGGCACGCCGCGATGAGCAGCGAAGAGAGGGAGACCGGGGCACCGAATGTTAGCGAGCCTGCGGCGTTGGTGAAGCTGCCAGCTGAGATTTCTTCGTCGTCTGAGGGTAGTGACAGCGACACGTATACTATCTGTCAGAGTCTGTTCGATGCCCTGGTGGCCCGGGGGTTTAGCGAAAATGCCATCAAGAAGTCTATCGTTGCGGGCTGCATCGACGAATCTACGTGCACACAATGGATACAAATGCACGAAGGACACGCAGAGCTGGACACCGCGCTCGAGGATGGCGTCAACGTGATCATCAAAGCGAAGCGCGTCTTGACCGAGGCAGAGCGCGAGGCCAAGGTGATGGAGCTGCAGGAGCGCGTGAGGCGAAACAAGGAGGAGGAGAGGCTGGAGCTGCAGCGTAAGGAGCGGGAGCGTCTAGAAATGGGCCGAAGAATGGTTCGAATGAAGAACGAGATGGAGGAAGTGCGGCGCAAGATGAATGTGGAAGAGGCGCAACGCGAGAACGCCGCCGACCTAGAAGCAAAGCGGCGCGTCAAAATTCAAATCATCGCTGACCGACTGGAACGTAAAGGGCACACCAGGGATGAGGCGCTCGCGCTAGCAGAGAAGGAATTTGAGCAGGCAGCGGAGAAAGCTCGCGCGGAGGCGGTGGAGAAGCTGAAAAAGCTACAGGAGACGCAGGTTCCCGAGCCGAGGGCCACCTTGTCGAGTGACGGTGCATGGAACTTGTCCGCCATCACGGCCGCCTCACGCACTCAGAATATGCTGGAGGGACTCTTTGCGGGAGAGGTCCCCGCATGTGCGCCGACGCTTGTCGACGGTATGCGCAAACGCACCCCTGCCGATCGAACGGGTGAGTGTGTGCGTACACTCCGGCTCATCCTTGGTAACATCATAGCCGACCCGTTTGACACGAAGAAGCGCACGTTGCGCGTCTCCACAAAGGCGTTCCGTGACTCCATTCTTCCTCTAGATGAAGCGGTGCAGCTGCTGCGCTGGTGCGGGTTCGACTTATCGACTGATACTGCCGACAATCAGACCCTCTGCCTCACCACTGTTGTCATGCGTCGCCTTCACCAGGTGCTCGCGCTCCTCGGCAACGAGTAATGGCTGTCGTTTGCGCCCGATTCTAGTCGAGGTCTATGCATGTGTGTGCTTCCGTGCGCAACTGTAAGGGGCCCGATACTGCTCCAGCGTGATGCGTGGACAGGTTCTCTTATTCTTGCAGGAAGAGGGGAGTAGAGTAGTGAACGCAGCGTGTCCGCTGTGCACGTGGTATGGCGTTTTGTTGCTTCAGTCGAGCTTCTCTTCTTCGCGAAGGGGAGGGGCAAATAGAAAAAGAAAGGACACGCTGGCAGCGTTTGTGGTGTCTGCGCAGATATGAGGACAGCGAGTGCAGAGGATGTGAGTGGGCCTGACACATTCCTTTGAAACTGGCACCAACGGCTGACAGCTCTTCATATAAAACAGGCAAACGAGCACCCTGCTGATCCCCGCTCGGGGGGCCTTTACTCGGTGGTGTTATTCATGTACATCGGGGAAGCTTACGGCTGTGTTACACACACGTTACGCTTGTTGATGCGAAGTTTCCTAAGACATGTTTGAAGTGGATTCTCTTCCTCTCTCTGTTCTCATTCACTGTCTTGCTTTATTGGAGCGTTTTTGGATGTACGTGTGGTACTGTGTGTCTGTGCGTACTGCTTCTCCTGTGTGCACGTGCGACAGCGCATCCTTCATGTCCAACTCAATGTGCTGACCACGTCATTGCATAGCGTTGCCTTCTCGTCAGTGATCTCCTCGGTGAAGCAGCGGTTTTTGTCCTCTGCGCAAGGAAGGCCTACGTACACGTATCCGCTCAGGGCTAGCGACATCCGCAATATATCCAAGCATCGCCACTCAAACACATACAGACACGCGCGTTAGTCTCGGGAATGCCAAAGGGTCAGGCGGCGGCGGCATACGATGACGTGACACGAAAGCGCAAAGACGACTGGAGTAGCCAACAAGTGGCATTTCGGCACTTCAATAACTTTGTAAAGAAGACATTAATTCAGTTTTCTCTCGATCGCGTGTCTGTCAATGTGGCTGCCTCGGCATCAGAGGGAGCTGCAGTTCTCGATATTGCCAGCGGTCGAGGTGGGGATATCGGCAAGTGGTTTTACATGCAGAGTTCTGCGCAGAGAGATGCTCGTGCGCCGTCATGCACTTTGCACGCCACAGTCTATGACTGCTACGACATCTCCCCCGAGTGCATCCGCGAGGCGGAGAGACGGTGCAAGGAGATGATAGCCACCATGGAGAGACCCTCGCGGTGCTGTGCCTCGTTCACCGTGGCTGACTGTTTCTCCGAGTCGTTTTTGCGAGGCACTTTACCCTCCTCCCCGCACTTTGGTCGCTACAACATCGTGTCGATTCAGTTTGCATTCCACTACGCCTGCAGGAGTCTCGATCTTGTCCGCGACGTCTTCTCGGCTGTCTCCAGCGCTCTCGCTCCAGGTGGTGTGGTGCTCATCACAACAGTGGACTCATCGACGCTCTCCAAACGGGCTGCCGAAGGCATGATGGGCAACGAGCTGTACAGCATCACTTTCCCCAATCCGCCCGAATACACCACAGCCTCCGACGGTAGCACCTTGCTTGTCACAGGCACCGAATACCACTTTTGTCTGGACGGCTTCGTAGACTGTTCCGAGTACGTGGTGCCGTACGATGCGGTGGTGCAAATCGCGAGTGAGGCCCAGCTGTGCCTTTGTGAGTCCATGTCGAAGCCTTTCTCCGAGTTTGTGCCGCACTACTCCGCAAGCTGGAAAGCGAACAGGGGCAACAGACTGAGTCAGGCAGAGCTGGAGCTTGTAACCTTGTACCGCACTCTCTGCTTTGAGAAACCGAATGTGGTGCTCTAGCCGTCGGCAACTGTGCTAGAGCTAGACGACTGTAGTCACCGAGGCCACATTCCCATGAAAGTGTGCTTCACACGGGTACCTCTGTATTGGCCTGACGAGGCCGAAATGTTCTCCTCGGCCATGTATTGTCGTGGGTTTCTTTGTTTGGTTGGTTGTTCGTGTATGGAGCTCATCTCGTCTCTTCAGTCTCAACTCTGTAGGTCCTATCCGTACTTGTACAGAGCCGCTTTTTTGTTTTTAGTCGAAAGCGCCAGCAACACCACGTGGGGACTCACTCCCAAATTCACACATGCCAAGCCACACAGACACAGTCGATTGGGCGCTGCGGTGGTGGTGGGGAGAGCCTGGCAGCGGTGGTCTCCAGAGGGCCTGCGCTTTTGCCAATGTCAGTTTTCCCCGGTTCGTCGGCGTCTTGAAGGGGCTGTCCTGTTGGCTTTTCTGAGGTCTGCAAGGACGGCCCGTTGCGCTTTTCTTTTTTGGCTCTGAAATGGACTCCCGCGGTGACAGCACGCCAATGCTTCTGATGACTGCCCGTCACTGTTTTTCATTTCTTATTGAGCTCTCGTCTTATCCAATGCCTTGGTGTCTCCTCCCGCTAACCTCTGCTCCTCTTTTCTCTTCATCTCTATGCGCGCGGCACGTGTGGGCTGGGGGCTGCGGTATACGACATCGGAGACGTAAACGCAACGGCTTCATTGTACGCACTTCTTCTCGTTGTTGGTGGTGCACTGCTGCTCGTTTCTCTGTCCCTCTCTCTCCCTCATCCGTATGACAGAGCTGCAAGGAAGAGGATATTCCTATGTCATCATACCAGCTTGCGAGGCCAAGTGACGGTGCTCTGCGCACTGCTTTGCAGGCTGTGCTGGCAACATCGCAGGCACCGCCACTGGCGCCTCACCCATCTGCAAGGAAGGTGGCCTGGCGCACTCGACGCATCGTCGAGGAGCTCAAGGCGCTGAAAGGTGTTGAGGAGCTCTCCTCCTACGAAGCGGAGCTTCGAGGCCTAGTGGACGGGCAAGAGACACGGTGTCGCCTGAAGCTTGTCAACCATGCATACGAGGACGAGTGCGCCTTAAGCGGAGTGGAGGATCTTCTGGCAGGCGAAGCAGCTGAGCGCCGTGTTTTGACGAAAAATTTCTATGCTACCGTACTGCCCCCGTACGAGGTCGCTCATCTGCACTTGCAGGAAGAGCTCGCGCGGCGGTCGCTGCGCTGCGACGAGCGTGCCACCTGGCGCGCGCTGCACCTACGTGCGTACAGCTTTCGTCTCGGTCTCGCAGAGGCTGACGACCGCGCCGCACTTGGCGCGATGGAAGAGTGCTCACGCGAGGAGCTCAAGAACCGCCGCCTTATTGAGCTAGGCAGCCAGCTGCAGCGTGAACTTGTCGCTCAGAGTCGTTTTGCCGGTCACTCGCGATGTGTCGACCATTCAAAAACTGTAGAACGTGCGCGACGGCAGTTGGAGTGGCAAGAAGAGATGGATCGGGTCACTGTGGAGCGACTGTCTTCACTACACATCGCGCTGCTGCTGCAAGACGCCAAGGTGGATTTCTCCGCCGCGATCCAAAGAGATGTCATCCGGCTCTCCATAGCGAGCCGCGCAACAACGCAGCAGGTGCACTTGGCGGACTGCAAGGAGCTCATACTCACCTGCCTTGAGCAGGAGCAGCGACTTCGACGTATGGTAGAGAAACAGGAGCACACTGGTTTCAAGACCGTGACGCAGGCGTTTCTTCTCGGCTGGCGGGCGGTGTACAAGCAAATCACAAAGGATCCCGATGTGGCAAGCGTCTTTAGCAAGATTGAGCTGCTCATTCGCCGTGACATTGTTGATCAGCGAAGGTTGGAATTTAGCTCTCTGCTACTCGCGTCTCAGGAGCAGATGTCCGTGTTGACACGGTACCAGATCGAGCGTCGGGCCTTGTGTCAGCACTACATAGACGGTGCTCGCGCCATCAGCGATGAAGAGAACAGGGAGGTAAATGACTTTTTCCGTGGCCACCACGTATGGCAGGGTGAGCAGGTTCCCTGCATCGCTCCACTGTGCTGTCAACGGAAGAGGTGACTGTCCGCTACGCCATACGCGGAAAAGAGGCGCAGGGGCGGCTTGTGTACAGGCTACAGTACCTTATGGAGAGGCTTCAGCTCCAATCCAAAGAAGCACGGGGGCGTGTTGCCGAGGAGGAGGAGCGCTGCCTCGATGCGCTCCGTGAGCAATACGTGCAGATATTCTTTATTCAGGGCACGGAGATGCTCTTCGACGGCGAGCGAGCTGAGCGCATGCTCATTGAGCGCGATGAGTCGGCCGAAGCCGTCGACATGTTTCTCCCGCTGCGGCAAGCGCTTATACATTCTCTAGTATCGGATGCGTGTCGCCCTCTGTCAAGGTTGGAGGACGAATTCCGCGCACGCGTGATGGTTGAGGAGGCGCGTGATCGACGCAGCCTCATACGCCAGCAAATGGAGCTTTCAGAAACAGTGAATCGAATTGGTCTCTTCAAACTTGAACACAACTTTTGGCAGGACATCATCGCTGCACAAGTGTCCGCGCTGGAGGGCGATGAGCGTAGACGCCTTTGCACTTCCGCAGTGGCACAGATGCTACTCATGCGGCAAGATGTACTGGTGGACTGGGAGTGTGCGAGTCGACAGTATCTCTGTAAATGTGAGGCACTCGTGCGGGAAGGCCTTGCGCTCACCAACGTATTACCTGCAAGGCCATCATCGTGGTTCCTGACAGATGTGACGGACATGTGGGGTGCGTTGGAGGCGGACTGGGGCGATGCGGCATCTGATACAGCTACCTGTATCGCAAACTCGCCGCTACACGGCTCTTCCTCACTAACGTGCGCTTCAACTCTCCGCTGCGAGGATGTACTGGTAGACGCGTACTTACAGCGCGATTTAATCCACTTCATGGAGCATCGCGAGTGGTTACAGCTCGTGCACGACGCAAGGAAGACAGACTCCGCAGCAGAGAGCAGCGCCGTCGATTCGTCTTGCTGGAAGCTGCACAGTTTGTCGATGCGACTGGAGTCCCAACAGCGTGCCTCTTCTATTAACGTGTGGCACTCGGACAACTCTTTCGACGTGAGCTTTCCGCTTATGCAGTCCTCCAATGAGGCAATTGTTAGTGGGCGCACAATATCCTTTTACGAACCAGACACAGAAGCGACGGCGGCGCTAATACAGCGCGACACTGGCGCTGGCATGGTCTTTTTCCTTATTCTGGACGACGAGGGCACAGTGCTGGCGTCTGCCACGATGACGATCGAGATGGCGCCCATGTGCGCAGCGCACTTGTGCATCGCCCTTGACAACATTAGGGGATTTATTCGCCTTGTGTGAAGGCGCAGGTGTGCATGTGACTGGAAAGGGCTGCGCCGCTCTCGGCGGTGCATGCGACCTGTGAAATACTCATGTAAAGCTCTTTTGTTCTTTGCTGCTTTGCTGTCTTAGATGATCCGTCCGCGATGTTGGAGTGGTGTGCGGAGAGGCGTGCAGACGCGGTTGGAATGGCTAAATCACATTGCTCTCCGTTTGACACTCTTCTCTTCGCACCTTGCCGCCTTCGTCCGTCCACCACTGTATCTCGCGTAGTTCGTTCGCACCATTTTTCACTTGAGGTGTGCCATGTCCCCCCACCCTCCACTTCAAAGTAAAGCAACAACAATGTGAGACAACCTGCCAAATGGTCAAAGCACGGGACTGTATTCGTGTGCTCGCGTCAGCCCGGATGTCTTGGCGTTACGCAGCAGTGATATGCGCAGACGAGGAGCTGTCAGTGGGAAGGATCCATCTCGAGCGAGCGCTCACGTGTTCAATGATCGAAGCTGAAATACGTGATGCTCAGACACCATTGTGCCCTGTAGTCTACTTCCGTGCGCGCTTTCTCTCACGTTGGCAACATGACGGATATTTCTCCATCTGGATCGCACATTCTCCTGTTTTCTTCCTTTCTATTTGTGCCGAAATTTTGTTCTCCACGATGTGCGTAGTGCCTCTTCTCTCTTATGCACTTGGCACCAGAGGGTGATTTTGCAACCTCGAGTCAGCTGGCAAGGGGGGATTGCATGCATTGTGTGCATAAGCGCGACATTAAAGCCTGCATGAGTGCCACAGCCTCATCGTTGATTTCCCTGCGCCCTTTTCATCGCAACACACAGGCCATTTGACCCTACCGCAATTAACGGAGGGTGGAGAACAGTGGCGCTCTATTGATTTGTGTGGCTTTTCTTGTGTTCTGTCTCCGGTACGGAGGCCGGGCTCCAGGTAGATGGCACACCGTGGTGCGAGCGCTCTGCCGTTGTCTCTCCCGCGCGCAGTAGCCGCAGACATTGACCCACGACTGGTTCTCGACGAGCCGGCAAGCGGCCTTCTAGAGCGAGTCTTGACGGAGCTAATCACCGTAGTTACAGCTTCGGCTTCAACTTCTTCTCATGCGCCCACGAGTGACGGCGATGAGCCAAAGCATGCGTGATCAGGTGAACAGCCTGCTGCACTTTCAGCAGCACTCCAGGCTTTACTTCATTGGACAGTGGAAAACGAGGATGGAGGATGTGTTTCGTGAGTGGTTTATTGTGCACCCGGAGTGGAATCATGGTACACTGGAGCAGCAGCGCACGTTTCTCCATGTCGACATGGACGCCTTCTTCTGCTCAGTGCAACTGGCAAAGCCAGAGTACGCTCATTTGAGGACGAAGCCGGTGGGTATCGCTGCAGGTAAGTACAACAGCGACATCTCCTCTTGCAACTACTTGGCGCGCTCGTATGGCATTCACGCCGGTATGTACGTGAACTCCGCGAAGGAGCGATGTCCAGAGCTTGTGACCCTCGGCCACGACCTCGAGGCGTGCGAGCGCGTCGCCAAGACGCTCTACCGCATCATCTTTGAGTCATTTCCGGCAAGTGTGAAGATGTCGATGGAGGTGTACAGTATTGATGAGGTGATGCTGGCGACCGACACCACTGATTACGGCTTACTGCAGTCCTTCTGCGAGGCCGTGCGCAAGGAGCTGCTCAGTGCGACAGGATGCACGGCCTCATGTGGGATAGGGCCAAATATTATGCTGGCGCGCGTCGCCACGGATTGTTGCAAGCCGAATGGGATCTTAGTTGTCCACACCAAGGACGTGCCTCAGACCATGGCTTCTCTTCCGCTGAAGTATATTCACGGTGCGGGCGAGAGCACGATGGAGAAAATCTGCCGCGCGCTGCGTGAGGAGCAAGTCATAGACGAGAATACCGACTCTGGCAACGTTACGTGTGGATCTGTGCAGCGACTGAGGCGCGAGGTCTTGCAGAGAATTCTTGGCAAGAGGCATGGCGAGACATTCTACCATCTTGTCCGTGGCGAGGACAGCCGCGTCGTCACTCGCACGGGCGATTCAGAGGACCAGCGGCATTTGGGCAAGCGCACTCCCAGCGTTGTTGGCTGTTCCATGAACTATGCGGTGCGTCCTGAAGGAATAGACGATGTGTGGGGGATCGTGCGCCAACTCTTGGACCATGTGTGCACCAAACTGCAGCGTGCCAATACCGTTGCCCAGGGCCTTCGCATCACACTGCTGGAACGACATCCCCTATATCCAAAGGAGACGCAAAAGTACATGGGCCGTGGCAAGTGCGTGGAGGTGCATTTGCCAATCAAGCTCCCACATGCGATGGCGGCCGACGAGGTGGAGGTGATGGACCGTGAGATCCGGAGGGTCGTGGCTCCGTTGCTTGTTGCGTCGCGGGTCATGTCCGATGCGGAGCGGGCGGCGCAGCTGGGCCTTTCATCTAGCGAGATGGACCTCATGATTTGGACCGTCAATCTCGCGTCTCTGCGTGATATTGTCGTCTCAGATTTACGCGGCGTAACGTTGCAGGCGACAGGTCTTCGACCGAAACAGGAGTCGCCTTTCACGCTTCAGTGCCTCAGTGGGCAGCAGATGACCCTTGCAACGGGCTTCTCCAACGCGAAGCGACCGCGCACGGTGGATGCAGTGACCGTGGTGGATACCACACCCGTGCAGCGTCTATCCGATACTGTGCGACGTAGACGGTCTCCTCAGAGCAGTTTAGCCGCGACGACATTCGACGTGTTATATGCTCAACCGTGGCCACGTTGTGACAAGGCTAGAGCGGAGAGGTGGTGTCATGGCTGCAAGAGAGCCTGCCATCAGCTCGACTACCCTGCTGTGAAGGCGTATCTTCGCTGTGCCCTGGCAAAGCTCTCCGAGTGGCCCGAACCGCAAGAAGCCGCCGAGACCTTCCAGCAGCTGCTCTCCTTTGCGAGTGCTCATCTCCCGGCACCGCTTGACTTCTTATGAAGAGGTGTTATCCTTTCCAGGCGCTTTTACTCGCCGCAGCACCAGACGACTCCACCCAAGCGTCCACATACACCCCAACTCTTCTGCGCTGCGTCTAAAGGGGAGATTTCCTATCAGCCATTCATTTCCTTCTCGTGCCACGGAGAGCGGAGCTTACGAAGAGCGAAAAAGTCACAGGAAGCGTCTCGTCAAGGGGAGTGAGTAGCTGTGACTCTTTCCAACTTCCGCCCACGTGTGCGACAACACCTTGCCATGAGGGGCGGTGTGCCGGCGGTCGCCAGGGGAAAGAGTGTGAGAGAAGCACGAACTCTTGCCGAAGGACACGGTAGATTTGGACGACGTCTATCGGTCTTCTTTGCCCCGCCGATCGCACCGCCCCTTTTTTGATGTTGGCGCTACTCTCTCGTTCCCCTCGCTCTCTCTCTCTCTCGCGCGCACATTTCGCGCTGCCTACATGGGCTATGCGCCTTCACACCCCTCCTCACCTACTGCCCTCTGCTCACACACACGCACACACAGTGACGCTCGGCCCCGTGCACCGACAGGTAGCAACGCAGGGGCGTGAGCACCGGAATTATAAGCGCTGGGTACACAGCGATTCGGAAAGAGCGAGGCAGCCCCGGTACTCACCCGCTTGATCACTCCGTCAAAAGGTGTTTCCCAAGAGCTGTGAGGGAGCAGTGCAGACGCTCTGTAGAGGCAATTTTTCACAGCATCCACTTTAGGCTGCCGCGAGCAGCGAGAATGCGCGTCGCGATGGCCAGTCACATTGAGCAGGCTGCCGCTTGCTTGCGTTGCGGCAACCACAACGGAGCCGCTGCGGCGCTGCGGGAACTGGAGATGGGTGAAGGAGGGCGAACCCTACAAACTGCAGTGGAGTGCCTCATGAACAAGGATGGCGTAAGCGATGACGTGTATGTTCGCTTTGTCGCATTTAAGGTGCTGGCGTATGCCCTAACGCGCTGCCGCGGCGGCCGGTGGCAACAAAGCGACACGACGGTTGCCTTTCTGCTTGGGTACGCCTATCAGATGGCCGAGCAGGTGGAGACGTACACGTGGACGCCTGTAGTGTCGGAACTCGCCACAGCTGTGGCTGTGGCCCTCAAGCTGGGTTGTGTCAGTGATAACCTCGACGTATGCGCGGAGAGGGTGACGACAGCGTGCTCGGGACTCGTTGAATTGGTACAGACCTGCACACCATCCCCCAAGGCATACCTTCATCGTATTATATGCCAATCCATCGTGGAGGAGTTTGGTCTTTTTAGCGGCGCCTCCCGCTATCGCGGACTCCCAGTTCGTGTGCACCGGCGTTGCCGCGAGTTGTTTGCCTCAGAGGACCGCTTGCCCACTCTAATCCAGGCCCTCGTTCGTGGTCTCCTCGTGTCGGTAGGCGAGTCTTCTATGTCTGTGGACAAGGGGCTGACAGCACTGGTGTCGTGCTTTGCGTGGCCGTCGCATCAGTTTTTCGAAGAAGACTCGTCGACAGAGGAGTCGTGCAGCGTGTTCTATGTCGCCCACGAGGAATGGGATCGGCTGCTTGTCACTGACATGGCTCTCCCGAACGGCGCTTGTGTTACTATGCATAGCGTGTTGCGCGAGTGGTACGGCTGTGGCGCTGTTAACGGTGTGCCTGTCGACCAGAAGAAGGTCATCGAGGTCATTCAGCTCTTATGCTCGTTCAAGGGCAGTGAATGGATGGAGGGACAGGCGCTGCGCTTCCTCGTGTCTTCCCTGTCGCTCTGTCTGGATGTGTTCGAGCACCTGTCCCAGGGGGCCACTGAAGGCGATTTTCACCTCTTCCCGCTATTGGCCAATGCGATCCTGCGGCTGGTGTCAAACTACGTGGAGTTTTTCTTTCACCCGCAGGTGCACGCACTCATTTCGCGACTGGCATCCTTGACAAGCTTTCTTATTCGGCGCGACACTTCGAGCAGTACAAACACTGACGTGATGTCGTGTGTGGATGAGATGCTGAGTGTCTGGTTTCACTTGACGTCGTACATTGACCGCAGCAGCTTCTCCGCAAACGCATCAGATACGATGGCGCAAGTCCACCTTATCAGCAAAGGCTGTCAATTCATCTTCTCCACGTATCTCGACACTAAGGTGAGCACCGACGCCGTGGAGCTGGAGGTGGACTGCTTCGCTGATACGTTCACAACTTCACACTTGCACCTCATCGCGCAAGTCGGTCGTGTTTGCGCTACCAACACATGCGAGTTGCTCATCCGATCCTTGCGGTCGTTGCGAGCCACCTTAGCGAGTGTCCTCGGTGCTGGCGACACTGTTTCTCCGACGCTGCTGGAGGCTATTTGGACACTGCTGAAGATCATCGGTTTCTTCATCGCTGATCCCCTCGAGGGCGAACAGCCCTACATTCCCCGTTGCTTTCTTGAGATGGCCTCAGAGGGCAGTCCGTTGCTGCTTCACCTCGTCAAGGAGGTGGACCCACTTCTTCCGTTGCTGCAGAATCCTGCAGTGGCGAGCCCTGCAGTGCACACGGCCTTTCTCGACATCTTCACACACTATATCACAACGTACGTGGAAGCCGAGGAAAGCTGCGCGCTCTACACTGACGCCTTCAGCGGTGGTGCAGATATGGTTGCGCAGTCGCTCCTTGCTGTAGTTGGTGCACTACGCGCTGCCCCCTTCGAGGAAGAGGCAACCTCTGCCGTTTGTCGTCTACTCGACTGCGTGGCCGACAAGAGCAGCCGGGTG
The DNA here is from genome assembly GCA_003664395.1 of Leishmania lainsoni. Lineage (NCBI taxonomy): Eukaryota > Euglenozoa > Kinetoplastea > Trypanosomatida > Trypanosomatidae > Leishmania > Leishmania lainsoni. The sequence goes on from RAIA01000041.1 coordinate 894,493, forward strand.
CGTAGCTTCTGCCTCAATCAGGAGGCGTTTCAGAGATTGACGCGGACTGTACAAGACATTCACCGATTTCGCTTTTACGGTCACACAAGGGGGCGCCTCATCGCGTTTGTCCTCGCGTGCTGTTCAGACGCGGACAGCGTGCAGGCCCATCTTCGCAAATTCACCCTCTCGCCATCTTTTGAAGCTGATGTGAACCTTGTGCTCGAGCTACTCAGCTCCTTGGCAGGGCTTTTTGAGTCACTGCACAACCAACAGGTAATTCGGTGTGTCTTTCCGACCTTGCTTGCGACAGGACAGCAGCTAATTGCTGTCTCTGCCTCGAAGTTCTGCGAGCTCGAGATTGTGATTGAGTTTGTGCAGTGTATGCGCAACATGTTCGTCACCTGCTCACCTCTTCTAGAGGACAATGACATTCGCGCGCTACTGGACCTTGTCGTCGCGGAGCTGCGCTACTCTGTGACCGTCCTGCAGATGACCAGTGTGTGGAGGTCTGCCGACGGCGAGGTCGACAAAGCCGAGTTTATCATCTCCGCCGCGAGGCTTTTGTGCTCTCTCGCGCAGTGGAAGGCATTGGACTGCTTTCTTCCCGAGGAGGACATACGTGCAGTTTCGACTGCCACTGTTGAGACTGCTGGTGCGTTGTTGCGCGCTACGGACGAGCGGTTGCTGAGTTTGCCAAATCTCGAGGATTGTATTTTTACCTGCATCGAGCTGTGCGCCGAGTCCTTCACCTCGGACTTTGTGTTTGCGAACTGCTCAGATGTGTTTCTCTCTGCCATGTTCTACGCTCTCAACAGTGAGCGGGTTCACATCCAACGCGTCGGCATCTCTGTCACAGCAAACGTCGCAGCCTTTTTGGAGGCTTCCACCCCACTGGTGAGCAACACCAGTGTGTACTGCGACTTGTTGAAGGTTGTGCTGCGTGCCCTGACGTCCGGCAAAGTGTTCAGCAACAATCTGCGGCAGATAGCCCGTGTACTTCTCATTTTAGTACGAGGTATGCCGTATGATAGTCTGGTTGCGGCGCTAGAGGCTGTGAAGAGGGAGGCCTCCAACAGCGACGCGTTTCTGGTCACTATCTTCCCAGCGCTCCAGTCGGTAGTGGCGCATGCCAACACAAGCGAATCTTCCTTTGAGGAGCTATTACAAGATGCTCTATCATCTGTTCACGGCACTACCATCATGGGCGCCTAGCGCTACGCGCAGGGCCACGCTCAGAGATGTGAGTGAGATTTGTGGATGGAGGAGACGCTGAAGTTACGATTCTCGCCTTTCTTCTCATTTGCGCGAACATCAGGCGTGAGAGTGGTGGTGCGTCTGAGCACTAATCGCCTAGGTTAGGCCTACTTCTTGCCTCAGTGAAAGAAGTACACATACAGCGCTCTAAACCAATCATGTGTTTCGGGTACAGTATCGCTGGTGCCACGCGTCCCGCTAGTGTCGCGTCTCTTGATGTGTTTGACCCCCACTCGTGCATCTTTCTGCGTTTCTGCTTAGTAGCGAAGGGGCTCCACTGGCTGCGGAAGAGAGCGGCTGCCTGCCGCAGACGCGTTTCTGTCGTATGAGCTGCGCATCCCTGAACGGCGTCATTGGGATCCCCCGTGTGTTTTCGATTTATCTCTGTGCTCATTATTCTTCTCTTCGCCCCTTCTCCTTTTCTTCACTGCGTCTCCGCGTACCGGGGCTGCTGTCCTGCGCAATGTGAGCGATCAGGTCAGTGCAACGTCTGTGCTTTCGTTGTTATTTTTGTGCAAAACATCTCTTTTTCTCCATCGAGCCACCCAATCAGCAGCGACGTACCTGGCAACGTTCGGGGCACTAGTGCGTCGCCGTACAACTGTACGTGCAGCTGTCTCTCAAAGCGAGCGTGCTGGCTGCTTTTTTCACCCCTCCTACCATCACACACATACACTCACACATACAGCCCCTGGGATCTCTGCTACCTCAGCATGGCGTTGATTCAGACCGCCCATGACGCGTGCTCTCGTAAGGTGCACTGCGTCCGCAAAGGCTACCTCAATGATCCGTTTGTATCCTTCTTCGAGAAGGATCACACAATCGTTAATAGCCCGTTGATGAACCGTGGAACGTGGCTCCGTACCACCGCGTTCGAAAACTCCGTGCGGGGCTTCGCGACTACTGCAGGAGAACCGATTCAAGTGATCAACTTTGGCGCAGGAATGGACACGCTTTTCTTTCGCCTAAAAGATAGCGATCCGCAGATTCCTGTGCACAAATTTGTGGAACTCGACTTTGCTGAGCTGGTCGCCGAAAAGGAAGGCATCATCAAACGTCACACTGAGCTGCACTCGCTGGTGGGTTCACAGTACAAGCTGGTCTCCTGCAACTTGCGCGACGCTAAGGGCGTTGCGGAGGTGCTGAAGGAGCACCTGCGAGGCGGCACTCCTACTATCATGATTGCGGAGATGGTGTTCGTGTACATTGAGGGTTCCCTCACGACGAATCTATTGCGAACCATCATGAGCGATGTCATCGAGGCCAACACAAAGGTTATGCTTGTCACCTATGATGCAATTCAGCCCTTCGATCGGTTTGGCAAGGTGATGGTGGAAAATCTGCAGCACTTCGGCGCCGACTTCAGAGGAATCTGTGACTTCCCCACGCCTGAGGCACATGCGCAGCGGTGCACAGAGCTTGGCTTCAAGACGGTCAAGTCCGTCACAATGAAGAACCTCTATCTTAGCGTTCCCCGCCAAATTCAAATTCGCCTCAACAAGCTGGAAATGATTGATGACTGGGAAGAGTGGAACTTGATGCATGAGCACTACTGCTTTGTCGTCGCATCCACCGACAGCGCGCCGCTACCAAAGCTCTTTTGAATCTACTTCTCTTAACCTCTGACTAGCGTGCTGCTGCTGACGTTACCTTTGAATTTCATTTTTTATGTTTTTGTGTCTGAGTAGGCCGATTGTGGTGGTAGAGAAGCAGGAGGAGGGACAAGAAGGGACTGCGCCAACTCACTTTTGACTTGCAATCTCCCAGAGGGGTGCGGATCACCTTATGCGAGTGGGTGACGTGCGCGGATGTGGGTTTCACTTGCGTGGAGAGTCCTACTTGTGCTCTTTTTGGTTTACCATCACTTTTTTTTCCTCTTTGTCTTAACGACTGTGTTGGGAGACTGATGTTGCTTGTATAACTGTCCGCCTCATGCTGTCCCCGGTTCGGATGTCTCCATGACTACATGGCCCGCTACACTGACGTACGGTGGGCTTCCTTCGCTGTCTTCTTCACCTCTTTACCGCAAAAAAGGAGTCTTCCACTTTGCGCAGTTCTTTACTTGCTGTTCACTGCCCGTGCGGTAAAGGCGGTAGTCCAACACGGAGAGACCGCTATGCGATTAAGAAATACTATACCCATAGACATAGCGCCAAACGGCTGCGGCTCTCTCACTTGCAGCCATGCAGCTGAGCGCGAAGCAGTGCAACTGAAGCTTGACCGCCTGCAGAAGACGACTTCAACAACTAGTACACAGAGGAACGACTGTGGCTTCTTTCATGGACTCGCTCTCTCCTCATGTCGCTCAACACAGACTCTACAAGAGCGCAAGATTACCTACTGCGACGTACTTGGGCATCAATGCTAGGGCTTGCGGCCCGTCGCCCGCGCCTCTCATTTCCGTCTGTCTGTGGTCATTGTGTCTTGGAAGAGGACGACAAGGCGGACGAGCCTGCGAAGTCGGCCATTTCAGAGAGGGCCTGGCGCCAGCTGCATGCTCCACGGTCGTGGTCACTGCTCCCCGACAGTGGTCCGACATCTCCCGCCGCTGCGCTAGGCGATGCGGCACGGTGCGATAAGCGCTACATGGTGGCCACCGCCGCACGCCGGAGGAACACGGATGCTGAGCTTAGGAGACAGCAGAGGGGAGCCCTCGCCGAGCCCCGCACGGGCACCTGTGCGTACTTTGAATTTCTGCAGCGGCGGATGACTGGCCGTGGCAGGATGGAGTGCAGGTGGTGTGCTACCCCCTGCCCCGCCGGCGCTGTGGTACCGCCTCCCCTGCCAGAGCCTCTGCTCCCGCCAGCTTTTTTTCTTTGCGATGGAGGCGGGCCACCCCTGGCGCTGTGCCCGGTATGTCACGCGCGGCTCCCGGTGCGGCGCTTCACGCTGCGGTCGTGCACGCCGCGGTGTGTATGACTGCCCCCCTATGCCCCCTCCGAAGGACAAGCTGCGAGTCCATTGTGCGCTGGCACTGATCGCTACGGCTGACATGGTGTATTGCACCGACAGAAGGGAGACAGCGGTCCGCCAAGCAGGAAGGGTGGCCGCGGATGGCGCGAAGCGATGCACGCCGACCAGCCCCCAGCGCAGGTGTGCGAAGTATGCGGCGTTTCCCACCTCCGACCGGGTGGGCCGGTGCGGCTGAGATGCGGGGGATGCACACCGAGGACACCGCGGATTTCCGCACCGAGTCCACCAGACTCCCATGTGGCGTGCCACGGCGCCGTGTTATGGAAGGCCGCGCCTCTGGAAAGCGGCTCAGAGAGAGAGGGGTACTGGATAGAGGCAGGGTGCAAGGTCTCGGCGAGTCCTGGCCCGAGGCTGGCCAGCTTCTTTCGTGAGCACATCCAGCATGCGGCTGGGGAGCCCCCTCCTAATCGCACGACAGATGCCACCGCCTGCGCCCTCGTGCAGAGGCCTGGGCACTGTCCGCTTTGGATCGAGGCATGCCGTTCATCCGAGTCCGTCTGGCGCCGGTCGCACAGCAGGCATCGGTGGGAGAGAGAGAGACGGGGCGACACGGGAGGGGGGGCTCTTGAGACGCATGGGCCCGACTCGGCGAGAGGGCCAGCTCGTCCTGGACGATGAGGACGTAGTGGTATTCCTACAGCGGTGGGTGGTGTGTGACTGGGGGCGTATGCCGGTTGACTTGTTCGTGATGGAGTGAGGCGGCGAGAAAAGCCACTATCCTGTTCGAAAGGCAAAGTAAGAGGTGCGATGGTCTCTGCTGTACGTAGGCCCCCCTTTTCTTCGAAAGGGGAACGAAGCGGCACCTGCTCTCTTAGTAGAAGTGGTGTAGCGTTGTGCGCAGGGCTGGGACATTATGGAGTCCTCCGAAGTGCACAGATGCTGGATATTCCGCTGATGATGCGCTTTCCTCATGTTGCTTCGCTCTTCCTCTTGTATGAACGCTTTGCCTTCACGATATATGCTTTCCCCGCGTCGCTACGCTTGATTTGTGCGTCACGCGTGCATCACTGGACTTCTCAACTCTCTGATGTGTATCGTATCACCGCTTTCGGTCATCCATCACGGCGCACAACCGTATTTGTTGGTGCCTCCTTACACGCTGTGTTCTGCGTTTTCGACGGATGCCCATCTCATTGGTGCCGACTCTCTAACGTTTTTCACACCACACTGTTTGGACGTGGGGTAGAACCCAGCGTCTTCTCAGCTTCCTATTTGGTGCGTACTCCTCCTCCTCCCCCCCTTTACACCCCCCTGAAACGACTGTCGCAGTCTTGTGCACTATGGAGGAGTATAAATCCAAGGGTAACGACGCCTTCAAGGCGAAGAAGTACAAGGAGGCGATTGAGTGGTATACTAAGGCTATCGAGCTTAATCCCGACAGCGAAGCTTCTGGCGCTCTGTATTCAAATCGTGCAGGCAGCTGGCAGAACCTGAACGACTTTGAGATGGCAATTGCGGATGCAGAGCAGTGCATTCGGGTACGCCCCGATTGGCTTAAGGGCTACTTTCGCAAGGGTGTCGCCATGGAGAGCATGGGCAACTGGGATGAGGCGCAGAAGGCCTTCCAGAAGGCTCTCCAGCTGAGCCCCGGCAACGAGGAGGTTATGGACAAACTGCAAAGCATTAATGGCAAGCTTCGTGAGCGCAATGAAAAGGCAAAGTCGAAGATGTGCAAGACCCCTGACGAGGCAAAGGTTCTTGGCAATTCCCTCTTCAAGGACGGCAAGTATGACCAGGCCGTGGAGTTCTACACCCGGGCCATTGAACTACAGAAGGAGCCTGTCAAGGAGAAGGCCGTGTACTACACTAACCGTGCTGCTTGCCATCAGCAGACCCACATGTACTCTCTTATGGTGGATGATTGCAATGCCGCGATTGCTATTGACCCAGCAAACGTGAAGGCATACCTGCGCCGCGGCATTGCCCACGAAGGCATGGAGAAGTGGAAGCTGGCGCTGGAAGACTACATGAAGGCACAGTCCCTTTCTCCCGGCGTGGCTGGTGCGTCTCAGGGCGTTCTGCGTTGCCAACGTGCTTTGCGCGGCTGATGGATTAGACACATTAGAGTCGAAAATTCACTGCGCGCGGCCAGCGGCTCCCCTCTCCTTCGTTGGTTTCTGTCTATATTTTCCTCTGTCCTCCTCTCGTTGTTTTCGTCGGATCTACGCACCCGTGGATGTCTCGTGTGTGCGCTGTTAACACGAGCTTCGGCCACCTTTTTTTTTTGCTAACGAAGTGAAAACTGGAAAGGCCAGAGCCTCTGAAAAAAAACAGGAGAGAGGAGCAGCAGCAGACGTGATGCGGGGGAGGGGTGCGCAGGCACGATTATGTGACCTTCAGCATACATGGGAAGTTGGGAGCATCGAAGCAGCGGCTGCACTCCTCTGAAACGAAAAGCGATACTCAATCGCTGCACTGGGGGTGTCCATTCCTTTCTGACCCCTTCCGTGAAGGTGCTTATGCGCCCACATTCATGCAGTCAGAGTGGCCTTTGTGCACTGCACGTCAGAGGTACATGCATCGCTTTCCTCTGGGCTGATGCTTGTCCGCTCCTCTCTCTGCCGACCACTGGGGCACCTGTGCCTGCGTCTCTACTTTTCCTCTCCATGAATGACTGCCTCTCACTGTCTTCACTTCATCGCTTTCGGTACATCACTCCTGCGCATTCACCCCAACGGTATTCAGGCGTGAAGGCAGGCACTGTGCGTGAAGGGACTTCATGCATCCGCTGAAGCCTTACGCGCGTCAAGCACGGAAGCGTCCTATTCTGTCCCTTACCCCACCCACTTGATGCACATTGGAGGCGAATAGACAGCCTCACTTCTACCGGAAGTTCAACAACGCGCGAGCCAGCAGACACACACGTAAGCGCAAGCCCCCCAAGCGCTAGATAGATTTCTTCACAGGGGAGACCAGCAGTGCTACTGTCGTGAAGCCATGGACCCAGTAAAGAGGCGACTTGTATACGTAGCGGATGAAAGCGAAGTACTTTTGAAAGAGCTCTCTGGGACTCCACCGACGCGACAGTCGCGCATGACGCGGCTTCTCGTGCCGCTCTCACCACCAACGCCTTCACAGAAATCCACCCTCTCGGTGTCACCGCTTCCGCGCCCAATCGACACCATCGCTAAAGTGGCGCCGCTCGCGATGGCTGACACAGCGTTGCTCGTCTCCTACGACGGATTTCTGCTCACTGACGGCAATGGACGTTTCACCACGCCTCGCGACGCGGCACAAGCCAAAAAAATTCGCGACGCTCTCAAGTCATGTCGTGCGTTCCTCAAAGAGTTCTTGGATGCGGCGCAATCCGAGAGAGCGTCGACAGAGTCCTACAGCTCCGCTGCCTCTAGCTCCACGTACATGGAAGAAGAAGACTCCGACTTTGAAGATAGTAGCAGTGACGAGTCGCCTCCGCCACGCCCGCGCACCGCAACGGTCGTGAAAACACGACCTCCACATGTTCAGCCGCTCACTCCATCACAGATGACAGTGGCAGAGCTGAAGGCGTTCCTGCGTGATCGTGGACTTTTGACTACCGGTAACAAGGAAAGCCTCGTAAAGCGCGTGCAGAAGGTGCAGCGCGCGCGTAATTCGATGCGCAATGCAGCGACCGCCCCTGCATGCGGTACTGCAAGCAGAAGAAGCTTGCAAGGCACCCACTCCGGTCCCAATACGCTGAGCTCCGACGTATTCATGTCGCCTCCTCCAATGGGCCAGAGGCCGCCGCAGCTGCCCTCGCCAAACTCCGATACGAATGACGAGAAGAATAGTGGTCTTTGGGATGTGCTGGTGCACGCCGGCTCACGTCTTTTTCGCGGAGGGGCGCGTACCTCTTGGGGATTTCACTCACGTCCACCGGAGGACGCTGATGACGCGCCGCTTTCGAAGCGTTGCCGACAGGGCACAGAGTAGCCGTGACTGAGGTCTACCGCAGCCGTTCTTGGCAGCGCTCAAGTGCATAGCATGACTGACTTTGCTGCTTTCTCGTACCCCGTTTCACTACATCATTTCTCCTGTTAGACTATATATGTACGCCTTTTTTCTTTTCCCACCTCCTCTACTCTTGTCCCGCGGTCTCTTGGGTGCCTCGCGTGGGCACACTGTACTTGTAACCCTTTCCCTCTATGTTGCTAGTGCGAGAGTATGGAGCTCTAACGAAGCTTTTGAGGTACGCGCTTTCGCCTCTCCTGAACAATTACAGCCGAACCTCTGCCGCTCACCAACGAAAACTCTGGCTTCACCTTCGGTAGGTTTTTCTCCACCTTGGCGCACTGACGCTGTGTGGACCGATCCGTGTTCCGCATGTGGATATGTGTCATTCCCCGTTTTCATTTGAAGGCACCCTCGAGATCTTGAGGCGACACTTTCTCTGATGTTGCAGTAGACCTACCCCGACAGTGAAAACCTTTACGTGTGTTTTACGTTCTCTTCCGCCCCCCTGTGCTGTTGTTAAGATGACCGCTGTCTCTCTTACTCTATTGACCTTATTTGTACCACCAGCCTGCCTTCTGCAATGCTCTCATGCACTGTGCATTTCTGCAGCTTACTGTGCTTACAGATTTAACGCGCCTTCCAAAAGAGCCCATTGCTCTTGACGAGCTGACAGGAGTGCTGGACATGCGTACTCACTCCTAAATGTGTGTCGACATCAGTTGTCTCGCAGCGTATACATAGACAGTTAGTTACTGCACCTGTGCAGATGGCGAAGTCTCTCGTCATTGGTCGCGATTAAGGCTCTGATTTCGCGCCTGCAGTGCTGATGCACGTGCGAGATGGGACGGTGCTGCAGCGCGCCGCCTTCAACTACTTAAGCTGGGTCAAGACGAAGCACTGCAATCCCAATTCAATGCAGTAACCCCAGCATCCGCGTGACTACATTGAGACAGTAGAGGACGTTATCAGTGCAGCGTTGAAGGCAGCTGGTGCGGCGGCGCGGGGGCGTGCGGTTGGGTTCGCTTTTGATAGAACAGGGAGCCTACCATACATAGTCGACGAAACCTGCGCGCCTCTCGCCCTTCGGCCCTCTCTCACCGATAACCCGAACACTATGTGTGTCTTCTGCAAGAACCACATCTCTGTGAAGGGGGGAAGGTACTGCAGTCCATGAACCAGCGCCCAAACAGCATTTCTGAATACGCCTTCTGCGGAGACACCATCTTCTGCGAGTGGTTTTGATTCAATGCGCTGTACGTGATCTACAGCGAGGAGAAGCTGTCGCAGGTTGTGTATGTCATTGTAGAGTGCACCGAGTGACTTGCAGGCTTTTCCACTGACGTCACATCGCTTCCCAAGCTCATACTCGCCCGCACAGAGGGCGGGGACAAGAAAATGTGGTACGAGCGTTAGGGCGGATTCTCTCCACGCAACTTCTTTTACGAGTTACACCCGTGCGTGGGGTTCTTCTGGTTCCGCATCAGCGACGCTACCGAGACCATCGGCATGCTCGTAGGGTTGACGAGCGAAGAGTGGGCGCGACATCCTGGTTTGAATGTGAGGGTCGCTGTGACGGGCGGTGTCAGCGATGATTACCTGGACGGCGTTGGTGTGGGTCAACAAACCATACCGGTTTACACGTGTCATGAGAAATTCGACGTGCGACAGGATGGACATGGACCCCAGCGTTCTCGGCTACCGCCGTGTGAGGGGGATTTGTAAGCAGACTGACAGCACTATCACGTCCCACCTTAGTGGGACAGAGACTGGGGAGTCCGTGTACGGTAGCGTCGTGGCGTGGTTTTCTGAACTGCTCTAGTACCCCTCTTCACGACTCATTGCCAATGCGACATTGCTGAGCGAGGCTACTCAGGCGGAGCTGATGCGACAGATCCGGAACAAAGCGCTGACCGCTCTTAGCGAATATGCCCGACGTATTCAGCGAAGTGAGGACACGATGCGCTTCCTGGACTGGTTCAATGACCGATGCACCGCTGATGCCAACCTGAACCTCAAATCCTCGATCAGGCGGCCTTATTGTTGGAAATGAGGCACCAAGTGGGCCTCGCGGGCTGATGAAGGCAGTAGAATAGAGGTCGCACGCCATCGTAGAACGCCTTCGCTGAGAGGGCGTCTGCATTGTTGACGTCATTGCTGTTGATGACAGTGCCAAGAAGTTGCTACTGGCTCTTCAAGTCCTCGGGGAAGTGCTGAACATGCCTATCACCGTGTGGGAAAGCGTGCAATACTGTGCGTTGTGGTCTGTGATTGCCGTCTCCACGGCTACGGTGTGCTAGAAGAATATCTCGGAGACAAAGAAGATGGTGAGCAGTACTTCTACAGCGTGCATGTGATGCCCAGAGGCGGCCAAGGTGCTCACTCGAGTGACTGCGCGCATATGTCAGGCACACCACTACCTCTCTCTTTATGCTTCCAATTCGACGGGACGTGTGCGATGTCTTTGCACCTCTTGTGTACCTTACAAGGCAACGCCGGGAGTAATCCATTCTCATCTCAGCTTGGCACCTCTCCCCTGTTCCGTTACTTGCACAGTGTGCGGCCATTTCGTAGTTGTATGAAAGGTGAGCAGAAGATAGCGACACTGGCCTGTTGTCCCCTTTCTCTGTTTCTATGTGCCTCTTTCTCCGAGTGTCTAGATATGCGTGACGGAATTGCGTCCTCGAAAGGGGGGCCGGGAGCGGAGGCGGGGATGGAGGCGCCTTCGACCCTCGAGCGAGACGATGGGATAGAGCAACTCAAAAGCACATAAGACACACACACGCGTTCCCATACATCCCGGTACTGTTGCAGGCATGGCGACCGAGCATTGTACGGATCCCAAAGAGAGAACACGGTTTTTTCGATATGTGAATTTTTTTTTTTGGGGGGGCAGGAGGGGTTCCTACAAGCGACCCTCTCGCATACAAATGAACGCGAGGAGCGAAGGGCAGGCGCAGGAACTGAGATCTTTGAGCGATTACAAGTAGGGTGTATCTCGGGGTATTTGTGGGCGACAGGCACTGGCTATCTGATGCTCCTTGATTCCCGCCCGTATGCGACGAGGGTTTTTCTACGGTTAATAATGGTCAGCGGTACTATCCCCACCAAAACAAGTGCGATATACTTCCAAGGTTCTTGCTGATGCAGTATTTGTTTCTTTTTTTTTACTGAATGGGGCTTCAATATGCCATCACATCAAGTCCTGACTCTCCTTTGACACGTAGCGGTTTGGCTGACGCTGCAGCTTCCCTTTTCGCTGTCTTAGTGATGTCAAACCAAGAGCACCGTAGCGTATGGCATACCTTCGCTACCCTTCTCCCCCATTTCTGTCCGTCACGGCCAACATGACGTTTTCACTCCGATCGCTCCCGTTACTCCTGTAGTCATCTCCCGCTCCCCGTGTTGCCATCTCTCTTCTCTGCTCTTCTCTCTCTTCAGCACCTTCTCCTTTCTCAGCTTTCTGTCCATTGGCGTACACAACTGAGCCCTCATTCGTTTCTGTTAAAGTTGCTATTCGGGAGAACGTATCCCCTATCGCTTGTGCAGAAAACACTATTGAGTGTTTGGAAGGCTTGGGAAGCCCTGTAGGTGCACCGCTGCGCACATATAGGCGCCCAAAGACGCGAACAAACGCACTCCGGGTGCCCCATACAGTCTTTTCCTATTTGCTTACGTCGTTAACTGCCGCTTCGATTCGAAGCTTTTTTTCTCCGTTAGTCGCCTTTCCCTCATACCGGTGTGTTCTCATTTCTATTTATGATTTTCTTCTTGATTTGTCCTTACGCTGTGATTGTTGTGACCCCTTTTTTTCATTGTGCTTCTCACATTGCACGCTGCCTCAGTTGAAGCGGCTGCACTGGCACACATCAAAAAGTACCCCCTCTCACAAACGCCCCATTCCCCTCTTTCTTTCCGTCTTTTTTTTTTTGTATTCCCCCCCCCTCACTTTCAGCCGGCTCTTCTCTCTCGCCTACGCACAAACGGAAGTAAAACGCATTCACGAGTACGGCTCCGCAAAATATGTCGTCAGAGGAGAAGTTGACAGCTCTGTACGCACGCCGTCAAGAGATTCTGAAGGACCTCTCGGAGGTGGACACAAGTATTAAGTGCCTGGAGAGCGAGATCCAAACCAAGGCTTCAGAGGCGGCAAAGCGTACCATTGACGAGAATAAGTCAGGTAATGTGGATCTGGATCGAGTAAACGAGGTGATCGCCAGCTGTGTGCGGGATGCCGTGGGTCTGCGAGATGCACTCAAGGTGGTTGAAGCGTGTCGCTACGTACAGGAATTCGGTAAAGAGGACGACGCTGCGCGGCAGAAGATCCCGTTCAGAAACGTGTTCGTGCAGGAGTGCATTCGACATGCGCTCGACCTGTCCAACGACGCGAACGGAAGTGAGCTGATGCAGCATCTCATTCCGCTGCTGCGCTCGGGTACCACATCTGCCACAATGGGCGACGTTTTCTACGACCCTACGACGAACAATCATCACTTATCGGAGGTGCTGCTGCTGATTAGCGAGCTCTCCGGTGACATTGTCACGGTGGCTTGCAACACAAATGGCGCGCGTGTCTCGCAGCGCATTATCGATGCGTTGTGTACGTGTGAAGAGTTCGATGTGTACACCAGGCTCTTGGAGCCATCGATTGTTGACGTGGCAAAGGACATTAACGGCAACCACTCCCTTTCAAAGCTCATCACGTCTTCGCGGTTTTGCCAGCTGGGGGACTCTGACGCGAGTGTCTCCGGCGCGGTTGTGATCTACGAGCGCATTTTTCAGAAGATAGCCGACAACTGCATTGACATTTGCAAAAACCGTCAGGGGTGCTGCATCATTCAGAAGTGCCTGCAACACGCCCCCAAGCCGTATCACACTACAATCATCAACACAGTGCTCAACAACTCACTGAAGCTCGTGCAGGATCCTTTTGGTAACTACGTCGTTCAGTTCATTCTCGACAAACAGCAAGACATCAATGGTTCACAGGAGGACGGTGATGACGACACCTTGCCGACGGCGCCGAACTACACGAATCAGATTATTAGACAGATGCTTCATCACGTGGCGGAGCTCTCGTGCAACAAGTTTAGCAGCAACGTCATAGAGAAATGCTTAAAGACGTCGTCGCCGGACGTACGACAGCTCTTGGTCGATGAGCTGACGGCCCCGCACGTCTTGCCGAAGCTGCTGACTGATAGCTTTGCGAATTACGTCATTCAGACCGCCATTTCAACTGCCTCAGACGACGGACAGCTTACGCAATTGCGCAATGCGATTATACCTCTGCAGAGTCTGCTGAAGAACTCGCCGTACGGCGTGAAGATTGAGTCGAAGCTGTCGAGACGCCACCGCGAGGCAGCACGGCGTATGCTGAAGAAGAAAGAGGGTGCCCCAAGCGTCACTCAGCTCCCTGCGCAGCCGGAGGCGATTCTTCCGCCGTACATGCCCCCGCAAGGACTATCGGCCATCCCTATGATGGCGCGTGACGCTTCCATGGGTCAGCAAGTGCCCTTCACCAACCTGAATGCGGACATGAACTCGTTTTTGCAGCCACAGCAGGTGATAGGCATGCCTTTTCTGCTGCAGACGCAACAGATGATCAGCATTCCCAACGCGTCACCGCAGTCCTTCACTGTGAGCATGCTTGGTGGCAGCAGCATCCCCGAGTACCGCTAAGCTGTACGAGGCGCAGGCACCTGTCTTTTGTCCTTCCTTTCGAGAAAGTATCACATCACTGCTCTGTGTGTGGTTTCCCTCCGTTTCCCATGTGAAGACAGGGACTTGCTCGTTTTCTTCTTCCCCGCTCTTCTTGTTGCTTCTCCTTCTCTCTCGTCACGCCCCTTCTTTTCCTAGTCTGCCCCCGCCTCTTCTTGGCTACAACACTCGAGCTGAAAAAAAAGACTGCACTACTATGCGTGCTCGGTTTGATACGTTGTATCTTATTTCCTTTGTGGTTTTCCTTCACTTCAATTTTCTATTGCGTGTGCGCGTGAAACAGTCGCGCCGGTTTCAACAATCAAGACTAACAGATGGCTCAAAAGTGTGAAGGCAGTTGTCGTTCTTCACATAGAGCTGCAATGTCCGAGGACGTTCCACAAGGTCTTGGAGCGCGGCTCTAGCGAAAAGAAGAGAACAACAGGCATGGTCACTGTGTGCTACACTTGTGAGGGCGTAGTAAGCTCATCTGAGTCCCTCTCGCAACGCGATTGCTCCAGAGGAAGTGCTTTGGCGCCTGTACGTGTCTGTGGATGGCACAAATCACACAGGCTGTCGCTCAACTGTGCGTTAGGCTCGGAAAAAGCCCCTTTGCCAATGCTCTCACATGAGAAGTCAACACTGGTATGAAAACGAGACTCGACCCATGTAACACACCAGCGACACGCTCTGGTCCTCTTGCCGGATCCGCTCGAAGCAGATGTTGTTCTTTATTTGCTCCAGTAGCTACCAAAAAGAATTTCTTCTACAAAAAAACCGAGGATACTGTAGGGTGTGCTCCCAACACCAGGCTCAAATACGCCACATGTTTTGTGAGCCATACAGACTGGAGCAAACCTGAATGTGAGTACCGCAAGAAAGAGAAGTTAGGGAGGTTGCCGCAGAGTAGTTGGATGAGGCGGACACCCTGGCTCGTCTCGTCTTTTCCCCTTTGTGCGCACCGTAAGCCTATGTCTGCAAAAATACTGAGAAGAACGGCGCGCTGAGGAGCGACATCAACAGCTTTTTAAAACGAACACAACACACGCTCTTTAGGCCAGTTGTGTTGTGTATTTCTGTGTTTCTTGTGAGGACGTCATTGCGTTCCCTTGTGCTTCATTCTTATAGCTAAAGGAGGTGTGGATCCATTTCTTGTTCTCCTTTTGATCCCCTCTTTTTTTTCGCTTGTTGTGCTCTCTCTTGTGTCTGTGCATTTGTGTGTTCGCGCGCATGCAAGTGTAGGGGTGTCCTCATCACTCTTCTTCAAGACTCTAAGAGGTGAAGAAGACGCCCGTTCCCTCCCCCAGGCTCACTTCTGCAAGCGATGGGGAGCACAAAAACAGCAGTGACAAAATGACCGACCAGAAACCAGCAACAACGGCACCAGGTTAGCCTAACAGAAGAACAGAGGCGTGAAGCCCAGCATAAAAAAATCCGGCTTACTGCGACGCCTACGCGATTGCACAGTCTGCAGTGCTTCCTCCTCTGGCTGTCCGCTTGTTGACGAGCATTTCGCCGCCGCCGAGATCCTTCAGTATGTTTACCAGGTAGCTAATCCCTTTCAAGGATGCGCTGATGGAACTCTTGGTGGGCTCTCATCACAAGCGTACCTCTTCCTCCAACTGTGTCCGGCGCGTTGTTATACCGGATTACTCCTATCCTGAACCCCCTTTTCTGATTGGCGGCGTGTGTAGCTCTCGTTCTCGCTCTGTGGGCTGAACTCATTGACATGCGCCTCTGCTCCCCCATCGCACAGGTCAGAAATACAAAGTCGTCTCAAGACACAAGCTTTCGCGCTTTCCTGTCACTCCCTCCGTTCTTCTCGTTTGGTTCTTATGTCTACTGTCGCCTCCACGACGGCGTCACGGGTCGCAAGCATCTCAATGGTACGGGTCCATAAACGCTCTCCACACATTCTGTTCGCTGCACATCCTCTGCCGCCCTCATACACGTACAACCATACACACGTCCAGGTATTGCTCTGAGGTGGGCATGTTTTGTATTTGATCATAGCCTCTCCTTCCTCACACACACACACACACACACACACACACACACACACACAAGCAAAACAAAACCATACCTTGAAGGAGACGAAAGACGATGAGCAAGGTTACAGTTATCAAGGGTAACATTGTGACACCCTCAAAGGTGCTCTACGGCGGCTTCGTCATTGTCGTGAAGGATGTAATTGTGTCCGTATGTGGCAGTGAGGCGGTCGCCAGCAAGGAAATCGAGGAACTGGAGAAGAGGCATCCAGATCTCGGTGCGGTCAACTGGCAGGAGGCCGCGTTTGTGCTTCCTGGGTTCGTGGATATTCACAACCACGGACTGGGTGGGGCGAGCGACGTGATCGGGCACTGGTCCAACCCAGAGTACTCTCTACAGGAGCTGGCTCGGTGCGGTACGCTAACAACTTTGGCATCCATCATCTTCTCCGACAGCCACAAAGAGATAGTGACGGACTGCATTGCTTCCGTCGAGAAGCGTGTGGGGCACTATACGGAGGGCAGCTGCATCCTAGGTGGCATTCATGCGGAAGGTCCTGTCATTCTTGACCGCGGTGGTTTGCCGGAGTGCAAGAGCGAAATGAGCCTCGACGACTTCAAGCGGCTCGTAGACTCTATGCCGTCCTTGCGCGTTATGACCATATCACCACACATCGAAGCACGGTGCAACTATGAAAAGATGCGTTATTTGCTTGAGAAGAAGGTGCGCGTCGCGCTCGGCCACGACCGAGCTGCCTCCAAGTCTGAGATCATGGGTGCCCTCAAGCTAGTACCATCCGAGGAGGAGAAGATGCACGTTACGCACCTGTGCAATGTTTCCACCTTCCACCATCGTGACAGCTCACTGGTGAACGTGGCGATGTGTCCGCGGTTTCCAAACGCGCCGCTCTACGAAGGGGTTCGGCCGCCGACGCTGGAGATCATTGGCGATCTCATTCATGTGGATAGCGTCACACTGCAGTCAATCTTGTTGTCACGCAGCGTGAACGATGTTGCAATCATCACCGACTGCATCTCGGCCCACATTCCTGGCAAGCATGTAGTGTACAACGGGCGTGACGGCGTTGTGCAGGCGGGTGGTGGATGCTATTTGTGTGACTCGTTTGGTCGCGCCTCAAACACCCTGGCCGGTGGGACGAGCATGCTAGCCGACCTGTTCCATACCCTGATCACGCTATTTGGCATGGATGTTGTCAAGGCTTGCCTGCACACCGCAACAGTGCCAGCACGCATCGCACAGCTTCCCGACGTAGGCGCAATTGCTGTGGGAAAGAAGGCCAATTTGCTTCTCTTTGACACGGAGCTCAACACAATCGAGAAGCGCATGATTTACGGGCACTGGACCACGCACAAGCCGTACGTGATCCTCCGACCCTCTGTGGCCCACCTCTGAGTGAAACCAAGATCGTCGACGTAGCCACCGTTGTCCTTGTTTGTCGCACTTTCTCCAGTCCGCTTGGTCCTTCGCCATGCGTACCTCTTTCCACTTCCCACACTGCTGTGCTCCTACCGACTCTCTAGCGTCTTCCTCCCTGTTTCTTCACTACTCCTACAGCGGCGAAGCAGCCAGAAAAACTGCTGGTTGTCAGGCGGGGCCTAGGGTCTCGGGACCGTTGGCTAGGGTATGATGCTGTGATGATGGGGACAGACGTCAGACGAACGGAGAGTCTTCTTCATGGCTGCCAGAGCTGCCAGTGTAGCGATGATCTGACTTCCTTTCCATCACCATTTTTCCGCACACACCCACGTGTCGCCTCTTTACTCGTGGTGTGCGAGAGGGCCATGGAGGAGGACGAAAACTCCCCGCCACTTTCACAGGGAGGCGAAACAAAAGGAAACGTAGAGCGAAAACAGAAACACGACACTGTTTCCTCACCCCGCTTACCGGAGAACCCCAACAACGGTCACCAATGTGTGTGCTTGTGTATGGGGGACAAAGACGGCGGAAAGAAATGATGCTTCGAAGGAAGACACGCTAGTAGATGCATGTGCACTCCTTCACGCAGTCTTCACCTAGCTGCGCATAAAGACAGATTCAAAGACATGTAGATCACCTAAAGAAACAAGAGCGTGAGCTTCTCCTTTCAGTTTTTTTCTTCCCTCATCTACTGGTTATATCGGCTACCTCAACGTGTCGCCAGCGTACAAAGTTCTGCTCCTGGTGGTGGGGCCAAGAGTCTGCAGTCTACCCACCGGAATGACTGAGGATTCTTGGTGTTGGCGAGCAGGTCTCCGCTGGAATTGCGCAGAAGAGATGCGTAGTCAGAATTGCCTTCCGTGCTGCTCACTACGAATCGTGTTGACAATTCAAAAAAGGTGCGAGCGCTCCTAGCCCGTCGCCCGCGCCTCTCATTTCCGTCTGTCTGTGGTCATTGTGTCTTGGAAGAGGACGACAAGGCGGACGAGCCTGCGAAGTCGGCCATTTCAGAGAGGACCTGGCGCCAGCTGCATGCTCCACGGTCGTGGTCACTGCTCCCCGACAGTGGTCCGACATCTCCCGCCGCTGCGCTAGGCGATGCGGCACGGTGCGATAAGCGCTACATGGTGGCCACCGCCGCACGCCGGAGGAACACGGATGCTGAGCTTAGGAGACAGCAGAGGGGAGCCCTCGCCGAGCCCCGCACGGGCACCTGTGCGTACTTTGAATTTCTGCAGCGGCGGATGACTGGCCGTGGCAGGATGGAGTGCAGGTGGTGTGCTACCCCCTGCCCCGCCGGCGCTGTGGTACCGCCTCCCCTGCCAGAGCCTCTGCTCCCGCCAGCTTTTTTTCTTTGCGATGGAGGCGGGCCACCCCTGGCGCTGTGCCCGGTATGTCACGCGCGGCTCCCGGTGCGGCGCTTCACGCTGCGGTCGTGCACGCCGCGGTGTGTATGACTGCCCCCCTATGCCCCCTCCGAAGGACAAGCTGCGAGTCCATTGTGCGCTGGCACTGATCGCTACGGCTGACATGGTGTATTGCACCGACAGAAGGGAGACAGCGGTCCGCCAAGCAGGAAGGGTGGCCGCGGATGGCGCGAAGCGATGCACGCCGACCAGCCCCCAGCGCAGGTGTGCGAAGTATGCGGCGTTTCCCACCTCCGACCGGGTGGGCCGGTGCGGCTGAGATGCGGGGGATGCACACCGAGGACACCGCGGATTCCGCATCGAGTCCACCAGACTCCCATGTGGCGTGCCACGGCGCCGTGTTATGGAAGGCCGCGCCTCTGGAAAGCGGCTCAGAGAGAGAGAGAGGGGTACTGGATAGAGGCAGGGTGCAAGGTCTCGGCGAGTCCTGGCCCGAGGCTGGCCAGCTTCTTTCGTGAGCACATCCAGCATGCGGCTGGGGAGCCCCCTCCTAATCGCACGACAGATGCCACCGCCTGCGCCCTCGTGCAGAGGCCTGGGCACTGTCCGCTTTGGATCGAGGCATGCCGTTCATCCGAGTCCGTCTGGCGCCGGTCGCACAGCAGGCATCGGTGGGAGAGAGAGAGACGGGGCGACACGGGAGGGGGGGCTCTTGAGACGCATGGGCCCGACTCGGCGAGAGGGCCAGCTCGTCCTGGACGATGAGGACGTAGTGGTATTCCTACAGCGGTGGGTGGTGTGTGACTGGGGGCGTATGCCGGTTGACTTGTTCGTGATGGAGTGAGGCGGCGAAGTTGTGGAATATGGTGTTTCTAAAGGTTGCTACCCACTCAGAAATCTTTTTTGCGTTGAGGATGTTGTACAGTCTCAGTGTGATATTTTCAAGTCATCACTAGAATGAAGGCTGATTGCGCTTGATTGATGCTTTAGGAGGAGGATTACGGTTGCTCTGCCATGGAAAGGGTTTTATGTGAAGATCACGCGCTTTTGGTATGCTAGGTCTATCACGGAGGCTTTGCTCCTCTTTCTAGTTTTTCTAGCTGTGCAGCTGCTATGAGCACAGGTTGTTGTATGTCCAAGCAGTTTCACTTTGTGTCTTGCTGCCCTGTCTCTCTACTCCACAGTGTCTCGCACTTCTCTGCACTGTATTGTTCTCTTTTTTTTCTTTGAGAAGCTGCTGCAGGGAGAATATTCACAATAGAGAAAGCGCCAGCAGCGTCTGCACAAAGCTAAGAAGTGGCGACCCGTGCAAATCAGCAAAGGATTGTGGTATGTTGGTTCTATCATGGGCTGCAATAATAGCAAACTCAAGACTCCTGGTGTTGCCACGGGAAGTAAAGGGGCGGATGAGTTTTACGTACTAGCAACCACCGAAGGGCACCCCGTCGCGCAGAAGTTGTTGGAGGAGTGGGTCCTATTTGTAGATGCTCAGGTGCGCCGCAACGCAGGGGACTCTTCTGCCGCACAAGCTTACGAGACACGTCTCAAAGAGGTCTGGGCTGATACCGGAAGTTGCCCAGTGACGCACCGCTCCGTCGACTATGTTGGGAAGACGTTTCTGGAATACATTAAGCAAGATTTGTCTCATCGAGGGTGGGGTGGAAACTTCGACTACAAGGTAGCCGGGGTAGTGACGCAGGGATTCTTGAAGTCGACCGCCAATATTGACACGGCAATCAGCGATACACCTGAAGAAGTCCAATGGGAAATCAAGATCCACTACGATAGTTCAGGGGTGTCCTAGGCGAGCATGAGGAAAGGGAGCAGAATCAACAAACAGTCGAAGAGAGATTAATATCGATGAAATTATCAGTCAATGGCTGCGAAGTCATAGTTTTAGTGAAGCACTGTGCAGTGGCTGATATCGTGTGTACAGGATACTGACTGAGCAGCGACTGTACTTCTTAATTTCCGTCTCGATTTCTTGATCACTGTGTTGTTGTGTCTTGTTTGTATGTTTATGGTCGTGTACATGCATCTCTGGTTCATCACTCACCTGTATACCACAGGGTCGATCATTACGTGTGTTTTGTGTTGAACTTGGGAGACAGTGCCCTCTGACTCAAAGGCCTACTGCTGCATACTATGCGACACCCAATCACGAGCAAGAGTAGCAAAAAGTAACTCACCACGCATTCTATTGTCTGTCTGCTACTGTTGACAGATATTCGCTCATCCAACGACGACGTGTCCGTGAAGTTACATCTGAGCTGATGTGAAAGGAGACAGGATGCAAGAATGGTGGGGGTATAGAGGAGGTAGCCTTTCCCTCTTCCGAGTCCGTCAAAAGGTGCGAAATGCAAGGTTAGAAGCGCTACGTCCATCCTTCCTGTGTACCGCAACGACTTGAAGGACTAAAGTGCTTGGTTCTCAGTGACAGAGTGTTCTTGCTTTCGCCTAAAAAAATGACCTTCCGGCAGCACAACAACATTATCGGGGTGTCAAGTTCTAAACTGCGCTCCTTCTCCATTATGCTTTTTTTTATTCCTTCAGTTCTTCTCGACCATCTGCGAGCCATCTAACTATCCTGTACTTGGAAGTGGTAGTGGCATAGTGTGTAGTGGCCGGCGAACCGTTGCCGTGCATAGTTCTCGATGTTAGCGACGTGTAACAATGCCACAGTACACCTTCCGAGGTGTCATTTCATTGCCTTGGTTCACGGGTCCGAGATCTGCGGCCAGGTTTCCGTGACGGCAAGTTGAGCAAAGCCTCATAATGGATAATCCTTCAAGTGCTACGACTAGCAGCCGCACTATTCTGTGCAAGTGCGCTACGGCACCCTCGTCATTTTCTCCGTCGCAGACGTTACCTGAAGGTATCACCCCACTTCGGACGGAATCTGCTGGAAGATATTCTCGTTTCGCACCCGCCGCAAAGCGCCTCCAAGGCTTAGTGATTTCCTAAGCGTCGACTCAGACGCCGCCAGCGACCTTGCTTATCGGTGACTGATAGGCTTGCGGCTACGAAACCAACGCTTTCTTGGCTGGCCAAAGCCAAAGCTTTTGTACCTCTCCTGACTTATACCCTCCCCCCAAACTGGGGGTAGGGGTTACGTCGCAGCGGCACACCGGCGATTATCTTTCCTGGCTGTGCTCTTGCAATTGGTCCGCCTGAATCTGCCTTTCAACTATCCAGCCAACTTGAACCCTCTCTACTCTCAAGAAGAGGTGTAGTGGTATACAGTAAGGTTCTCGACGGTAGCCACATGGCCGGCGAATACCCCATAAAGGTTACGGTGCGAATCCACAATGGTAAACTTAATATATGGCTGCTCAATCGATTGTCTGAATCGTAAACGATTGTCAGATGACTTATAAGGTGGTTGCGCAAGGATCGCCGTCATTGAGTGTCGCAAGTCGCTCCTCGGCAAGAGATTTCTACGCGTCACTCATGCGTGGAGTACGTGTACAAATTCAGTATGACTCTGAACGCACTAAAGTCTCTGTGAGATTTCTTGACATGAATCCACAAAGTGAATCCCATCACTGTCAAAGGGGCGCCAACACCAGTCGTTGTTCGATTTGTGCACACTCCACATTCTCTCCTTTTCTTGCATCTCTGCTTTCTTTACATACCTTCATCTGCTTCCTGCTCGTGCATTTCCGGAGGAAGTCGCGCCACTCTTTGCCTCGCATTTTCCCTCCTTTATCCTCTCTTGCCCCGCACAGCATATTCACCATGGCCAAGGGTAAGCGCTCCGCTGACGCCAAGGGCAGCCAGAAGCGCCAGAAGAAGGTGCTGCGCGACAACATCCGCGGCATCACGCGCGGCTGCGTCCGCCGCATGGCGCGCCGCGGTGGCGTGAAGCGCATCTCGGGCGACATCTACGAGGAGGTGCGCCGCGTGCTGAAGGCCTACGTGGAGGACATTGTGCGCTGCAGCACGGCCTACACCGAGTACGCGCGCAAGAAGACAGTGACGGCGTCCGATGTCGTGAACGCGCTTCGCAAGCGCGGCCACATCCTGTACGGCTACGCGTAAATCAGTCGTGCCTCGCCCTTTCGCACACTCATAGATATGCTTGCTTTCTTCGCGCAGTCGTTTATTTGTCTTTTGGTTTTCGACTTCCCCTCCCCCACTATGGCTGTTCTTCTCTCTCGTGCTGGCAATCTCCTCCCTTCTGCTGGCAGGTGGCAGGGGAAAAAGAGGGCACTACACCAATCCCACCACACACCTAGAGAGAAGCGGTGAGCTGCCATATTCGATGAGCCCTTTTGGCGTCCATGTCTAGGGAATTCGGTGCAGCTGCGACCTCCCTCTCCTCCCCAAGCCTGCGGTCACCAAAATGACCACGCAGGTTGTTGTGCTGCCTCCTCGATCTTGTTTCTTTCCCCACCGCTTGCTCACTCATCCGCTATGCCACAGTTCCATGTGCCTCCTTTCACTCTTTGCGTTTCTTTTCGTCTCCTCACTTTTACTCTTCACCCATGACACGCGGACCCACAGACCAAGGCACCCCAATCTGGAGGACACGCAGGATGCCGCGCTACCGGCTTGCATGCATCTGGTGCTCAACTTTTCGAGACAGGTGGCAGGCGGCAGTGGTCCCGCTTCGCCGACATTGGCGCTGATGAGAAGGACAGCGCAATCATGCGAATAGCGACACGTATGAGGCGAAAAAAAAACGCAAGGTCTGACAGCCGGTCACCTGTGACTATCTCTCACGCTTCTCCGGTCTCATGCACCTGTGGAGCTTCCTCCTCTATTTCTCAGCGTATGCTCCTTCCTGCTGCATCCTGAGTCGCATCTGCATGTGTTAGCGCTGAGTGTGACGCATATGAAATCCCGCATTCTTTGCCTTACCCCTTTCGTTTCGGGTGTCTGTGTCCGCGGAGGAAAGGCCCAATCGCACATTTGCTGTAGGTCTGCTTGATTCGCCTTTCTGCTTCTTTGCCTTTTGGCCTATGTCATCAGTGACTTTGCTTCGCGGTGGTGTAGAGCGTGTCGCGAAGCGGCTCTTTTTCACTGCTTCGTGCTGTCCGCCCACCGCACACCACGTACTCTTTCTTCGCGCCAAAGGTTAGACCGTCAGGCTGTCGGTTCGCTTTCCCCACCTACCGGAATGCAGCTGTTCAGGGGTTCCACCATCTTCCTTGCACCTCTACTATTTTTCCCCTCTTTGGTGTCTGTGTTTTTGCATCTCTGCTGCTGCTCGCGTAGGGGGCATCGCCAGGGCTGCCGCGTGCCCCACTTGCGTACGCGCAGACCCTCCTCCTCCTGCTAGACGATGGAAGGCTTTCCATCGAACGGCGACGAATATCAACGAGGCGAGCAAACCGAGCGCGTGCCGCTCGCGCCCTTGCGAAGGCAAGGCTTGGCAGTTTTTGTCGCAAAGACACGGGACTTAGGCGCGCTTTCTACGGCAACCGCTCACCCAGCCAATGAAGCGAGTTATCGTTCTTTTCTCACCGCGTCTCTCCGATGTGGTTCGCTGCAGTGGCGCTTTCCACTGCCTCGTCGACTCGTCCGATTGGCGAGTCTTTCCACTATCTCCCTCTCCCTCTCCCCTTTCCCCTCCTCCACGCCGCCCGCTCTGACCTGCCTTTCCGCATACTCCGACTATTTTTCAATTAGACGCTCACACGTGCTGACGGAAAGTGGCCCATCTGCTGGCTGGCGCGCCCTTGGCCATTGCACTGACACAGTCCCTACTCTTCCCTACCACTGTTTTGCGTTACCGCGCGCTTTCCTTGGCCTTGCCGTTTCTCTTTGCGCAGCCACCCGTGCGCTCGTCGCGCTACTCTCCGGCGCATCTCAGACACCTTCTCCGCTCTTCATCTCCACGTGAGTCAACCGCGTTGTCACGAGAAACGAGCGAGACACTATAAGGAGGGCGCTGCCTGTCGAGCCCCCAAACACCATGCACCGCCACGCTGCTCTTGTCTCTCAGAACGGTTCTGTGCTGAACTGCCCTGCGAACACATCCAACTTCTGCGATTCCACACGCAGCAGGGCGGAGGCGGATCAAACTCGGCTGCTGGGCAGTAGGGAGGGGGACGCAGCTTCACTTGAGAAAGACGATGGCTTGCCGGATGAGGCAACACTAAGGCTCACGTCTCGTTTGTGTAGACATCTTCGGGGATTTGCTGCACACGCTGTGCATTCCCGCACTCAGCGCCGTCGCCTGGTTGCACTAATCACCCTACCTGTTGTCCTGGCTACGCTTTATTGCATCGGCTCATCTGCAATTGCTGGCTACTCAAGACAGAGCCACGGATCGATAGAGTTACAGAGGAAACTGTCGACTCTCTCAGATCGTGATACGTTTTCTGTGCTGGTACAGCACGAGAGTGAATTGCAACGTCTGGCGTCAGCACAGCATGCCCTTGATGCCGCTGCCGCTGACGGTAAGGTGCGTCTGAGGAGTGATCAGCTGCCGTCGTGGACACTACGCGTGATCGACAAGCACTGCACGATGTGCTTCGACAGGGTGGCGTACAGTGCGGCGGTCGCAGGGGGGTATGAGGAAATGGCCGGCAGTAGACCAGATCAGGAGGCCAAAGGACTTCCTGTGTTCGCGACGACATCTGCGCCGCTGGGCCTCATGGGGCCGATGCTGTTTTCGATGGCGAGTGTGACAGACGACGTGGACGTCGCCGCCGAACTGCCGCTGTGGCCATGGGTGACGCGGTCGTACGCGCAGCAGCGCCACCTCGCCAACGCGTCGCTGTGGAAGAGAAAGAGTACGCAGCCGCAGCACTTGGTGGTGATGGGCATACCCTCAACAGATCAGCCAATGCGCTACCCGCTGCGGGATGCACAGCGCGCGACGTGGCTGACGTACCGCGAGGTGGCGCGCGCCGAGAATAACTTCACTGGCGCGCTGCTACAGCTGTACGTGTTCGCTGCTGCGGAGCGTCGTTCTGACGACTCGCCGCGCGACACCGTGGACACGGCGCAGCTCGCTCCAACGGTGAACGAGTACGCTGCAGCGAACTTACAGCGTCTGGCGGTGGAGGGCGGCGCTGCCGCCAATGGACCCAGCTACGTGCAGCGCCGCGTGGTGTTGCGTGATGGATGGCGCAACGTCTCCAAAGACGATGGCGCCATGTGGGAGTCGCCTTGCAGCGGTGTGAAGGCCTCCGTGGTGAGCCCAGAGGGATTTGTGGGCGGGGCTTCGTCACTTGCGAAGCTCTCCTCTGCTCTGTCGCTGCCGGCGACACCCACCTTCACTTCTGCGGCACGGTACATGTGCCACGTGTCCACTGCACTGTGGCAGGAGGCGCTGCACCATCGCAACTCGCTATGGCTCGATTTGTTGACGGACCGCCGTCCCACTACAAACAAGACGATGGGCATGCCTAACTCGTGGGGTGTTCCTACGGAGGTCGGGATGAGCCAAAAGGTCGTGATATGGCTAAACTACGCGTACAGTGCCTTCCCAGACGTGCCCTACTTGATGAAGGGCGATGACGACATGTATCTGAAGGTACCGCAATACCTCAGCGACCTACGCTACATGCAACAGGGCGAGTGGGGGAGACCGCGTAACTTGACAGCGACCATTCCGCACGGCGACGTTATACCGGCGACGCTGGGCATCGATGACACGAAGGATTGCCTGTATCGCGTGTGGTGGCTTTACACCAGGGGCATCATATATGGGAACGGGGTGGGCTACATTCTGGACCGACGCCTCGTACAAGCGGCGCTGAACCCATTTGACAGCAGCAATGCTCTTCTGCTCCAGCTGTTGACCGAGCCGTACAATTCCAGCCTGCACAACGAATACCTCAGCTTGGCCATGCAGTTTGAGGATGTGCTTGTGGGGAAACAGGTGAAAGACCACCTCGGGGCTGTGAGGCAGTTGTGCCCGGGGAGGCGCGTGTGCTACATGGCGGACAGACGGTCCCGGGCACATCAGATTCTGCGACCAGTTGCTTCCCGACTCACATGGAACTCGGTGATGACGCACTTTGGAATGCCAGCGATACCCTACTATGTCCACTACTTCCACAAGAACGAGCTCAAGGTGGCAGAGGAGGCGAAGCGCCTGATTGAGCAGGGGCTCGACGTGAATGCAATTGAGGCAACTGCTACAAAGTATATGGAAGACTGGGTGGCGTCCCAGGTACCGAAGACCATGGTGGGCCTGGGAAGCGTACTCAACCTGAGCTGGGTACGCGGCAAGCCACGCACCACGTACATTGTGGCCGAGGAGGACGACGTCGCGGTGTATGATGTTCGGTACAAACGCGGCAAAGCTCACCTTGCCAAGTGTATCTGGGAGTCGGGCTAGTAGTAGCCGTTTCGCCTACTTTACTAATGCATCAGCTCGACCTGTGCGTCTTGCGCCCTTTCACGTTGAAGTCGTGCCGAAGTGGTGCGACGATTTGAAGTGGACGCGAGCGTGAGTGCTGCGAGGTAATATTATCTTTTTGGGTTCTCTTTGGGCGCTCTTTAGCAGCATCAAAGCGGGTTGACTGTAGTTACGTTGCTGTTATCCCCAGTTTTGTGCTATTCTTTTCTTCATATTGAGCGCATAAGCTCGACTGGCGACTTTAAGTCTTGTTCGTTAGCGCGAGCCTCACGATTGCTGGATTTGTGTTGTACCACGAGTAGTACCTTCTTTCCTTTTTATTTTCCTTCCCCTCTTTCCGTCCTGATGCCGAAAGGCTCATTATTTCCTGTGCCATCTCTGTGCTCATTAACTTCCCCACACATGTGCCCACCTCTACCTCCAGGCGATCCTCCACCCATGTGCGCTCACTTCCACTGAGTAAGAAGAAACCAGTTGTAAGTCATAGACCTCTCGATTGGGCGGGTCACCTGGAGAGAGTGCGTAGGCTCTTTTATGGTGCTCTTGCTTCATGTGAAACGAATGCTCGATGTATGGGTCGTATCTCCCTTCTGCGGCTTCTCTTCTTTCCCATTATGGGGTCCCTCACGAATAGAGCAACTCCGAACGGGCGTTTTCCGATTGCACTTTTTTTAATTTTCCGCCTACCCATCAGAGAGCTTTTTTTTTTCGTTTTCATTGGCTCCCCCCTTCTCCTTTTCACTGCACTTTTGCGGTATTCGTTTTCCCCCCTTCTCGCCCACTTGAATGCACGTGGGGGTCTTTTTCGATTGAGTTCTTTTCTTTGGTAGTTGTGTGTGCTCACCGTAGTAGTGGCCATGTGTGTCCTCACCGATGAGTTTAGTGGGCAGCGAGGCCTTGTGAGCGGAGAATGGGAGCCACAATGCAAAGCGGCACTCCTGAGCACCCAAGAGGACAGCGAGTATCACCTTTCTGTGGCTTTCTCCGGTGCTGTGTTGCAAGGCTCTGTTACGTGCGTAAGGATGAGTTAGCCTTCGAGGGTAGCCCGCGAGCCTGCACAAAAGTTCATGTAGTGCTTTCCCACCTGTGATGGGGCCGAGCAACCGCCGTGGTTCAGCTGACAGATTCGCCGTCAATACCACGTCGCCCTCCCCCCTCATCGCCCCTCCACTCTCCTCACATCGTTTCGGCTGTCATTACGTGCGCCCATTTCACGGCACAGCATAGAGAAAGGGCGGCCAAACGTCCCGAGTTCCACCCTGAAGCGTCCTGCAAAACACTACCTCCTGCCCTGGACTGTTCACCGAAGGCACCATCTCCCGCCCTTGGAACCGCGCTTGCCCGCCTTACCCTCCCTTCGCACTGCGGAGGCACACGTGAGTGGGGTCTGTGCGTGTGGCGAATCATGTAAACCTCTCGGGGAGTAATGTCGTACCACGAATCTTCGTGAAGATCACGCCGTGGCGTAGGTGATGGCAGCAGCGGGTCGGCGGCAGAGTGCGAATGTGTGTGTGTGTGGGGGGGGGGGCTCGCACGCGAATGGCTGACGGTAAAGTTCGCGCTTCGCTCATTTGTGCCTTCCGTCTCTTGACAAGCTCGACGCTATCTCAGTCGTGAAGGGTAGTCGAGCTGCGGGGCTGCAGCACTGGGGTGTTGGGGAAAACGCTGCCCACCAAGTGTTCTGCACGAACAGTGCCGTGTGGTGTGCAGTCCATGTGATGCAGCGAAGAGCCACCTGCGCTCTCTCATGAAGGACGTTCGAGGCCTGTAGTAGCGGAAAGCGGGGTTGCTTCCGGAGAAGACACTCACTGCAGCAGGTGGCGCAGACTGTGGCCACAGCGGCCGATAATGCAGTCTGCTTGGCACCTGCAGCGCAAGGTGCACAAGGTGACTCCGACAAGGAGAGGAGGGCCTGGGCACATCCTTCGGATGTGCGACGCACACCCAACTTCCCAAGTGAAAACCCATGACTAGGGAACTCGAGGGGGCTTGGGAGTAATGGATGCGATATTCTGCAATGGCTGCGTGTAGGACGTCAGCCTGCCAGAGGAGCCTCTCGTGCAAGCGCCCAGCGTCACATGCTGTCCCTAGTGGAGCCGGCAGCCGCGGATGGGACTCTCCTTGCCGAGGACGCTGAGAAAGCAACGTTGCCCATTGGCCGCGGTCGCGCTGAGCATCCCCTCCTCGCATCCGCCTTTCTACCAGGACGGGGAAGTGGCGCAGGGATAGTGCGGCGGGCAAGCCGATATGGAGCGAGCGAACCATCTCCGGCTGCACTACTACCCACTGTTTCTCAACCTGAGCATTTCGCTTGCTCCGTTTCGATCTCTCCGATGCTGCAATGGCGAGGCCGATGGGCACCGCAGCCGTCCCAATGAGCAGTGGGTGGGCCAAATCGAGGCACCTATGCACTCCCAGCACATGGGCCACACTCACCGCCCGTGTGCGCATCTGTCTACGGAATGAATGTGCCGGGATGCGTCATGGCGGACGTGGCTGTCCCTGAGCGAAACCTACGCGCTGGATTTGAAATGGTCTGTGGAGGCAGCTGCAAGGCGTGGCTGCGAGAACTCTGGGCTGAAGGCTGCGACTGGCTCTGCTGCTCGCGGTGGATCCGTCGGGATGTGCGCGCACGCTTCTCCCTCTCTCCCCTCGCGCTTTGAAAGGGTGGCTATGGCGGACGCGGTGTCGAAAGAGGTGAGATGACATGGCGCAGAATCGCCTGTGTGCGGATCCACATGTCTGCGAACGTTGTAGTGCCGTGTGCCGTGTGGCTCTGTGGACTCCTTTTCTTACTACTGGGATGCCTCCTCGCGTGCCTCGTGGAAAGGAGGGCCGTGCGCGGTGGGCCTGCGCTATCCGCAACGAGCAAAGTGATGCCACCGGCAACGTGGTTCTCCTTTGATCCTTCTGTCAATCCCTTTGCTGTATGGGCTGGCCACCTCTCTTTCTGGGAGAGAGGGCTGAGGAACGCCACTGCTCATCCCCAAGAGACACTCCAATGGATGTGAGGTGTGCTGCGCAGCGAACTCAGTCAACCTGTTGCGGCGTATGTCTCTGCGAAGGCGCGTTGGTGAGTTGGTGTGTCTTTTTGTTTGGAGAGGGTTTTGTGCGTGAGGAGTTCCAAGAATCCGATGTGGCGGAGGCGACCCTGTTTGCAGAGTCGTCCGCTTTCTGCTTCCTACACTGCTGCACCGGCCCGGCTCCTCTCTCCGGGACCTTTTTTTTCTGCTCGTGCCTGCGTGTCACGTCGCGGTGCGCTACCAGCAAAGGCTCAACCGCGAGAACTTACGTCTGCGCGTCCCGTGCCCACCGCTCATCCACGTTCCACTTTCTTGCCGCTGCTCCTCATGCGCCTTGGAGCGCAGCTGTGCCGGATTCGCTGCTTTCTCCTGTGTCGCTACTTGCGTGCTGTGCGGTTCCTGCGCAGTGTGGTAGCCGTTACTGTGCGCAGCAGGGGCGCCGCGCTGGGGGGATATGGGGGCAACACACCCGGCGCGCCACCATGATGCCGACAACGGGGTGCCCCATGAGCGGTATGCGCGGGAACGTGCGGGCT
>RAIA01000038.1:0-26527 GCA_003664395.1 Leishmania lainsoni
GTGATGGACACAAGTCGAAAGAGGACGGAAAGGGATGAGAGTGAAAGAGTCGAACTGGACCACCTACCGCATAGGATACAAGAGCAACATTGACGACGCGTCATTTCATAGATGGTCCCTTCGCTTCTAAGCACGTACGTACCTGTGAGCGCACCAAGAGAGAGGCGTATTATCAGCTGTACTATTGGCCACTCCCTTCTCCGCGCTGACAGAAAAGGGGAGAGGGGATGGCGCGCGTGAACAAGTGCATGCATCATGAAGCACGCGCGCCAATCCCTCAATACACGAGTGACGCTCACGTCCTTCCGAGCCCTTTTCGTCCTCTTGTTCTTCCTTCATTTTAGTGTGACTCTGGCCAAGGCACTGACGCAGTCGGCAACCAGTCAAAAACAACCCATCAGCATTGCACAGACAAACGCTTTAGGCATCACAGCAGCCGATTCATGTTTGCTCCCCTCCCTACGTGGATGGAACACTCGATCTCCGTCACCACCACTTACGGTGTCGGATGACACATGCAGAGTGTGCAAGGCTAGGTCACCCGGTACATGGCGTAGCCTTTGAGTGGCTTCCATCGAAGAGACATGATGTTCGCTTTCGTGTACTCGTGCCCTCGGGCCGTCCTCCTTTCTCGCATCGCCCTTGTTGACTGTCAGTGCACTGCTGCGCTGCCTGATTGCCGTGGGATGGAGTGCAGCGGCAGGGGCAAGAGGCAGTTGGTTGTAGCGCTGCACTTCCTCGGCTAGAGCACAGCCGCCTATTTCAAGCGCGCGACATACCGCAAAGTTTCGCACCGGTTTGATTCGCAGCCGGCAGATGTTCTTCTTCGAGTACTCCGACACACGGAGTGGCTTCTGCTCTCTTGCTGTATCGCTGATATCCGTCTTCGCGTTTGTGCGCTGGTCGTCTGTGAAGGAGCACAGCTCTCTGCTAGAGGACGATTTCAGTTCGCACTGCGGCAGCACTGACGACGCATCCGGATGCAGCGCGCCGACACGCGAACCATGGCGAGGCAGCTTGCCGGCTTGATTATCAGAGAAAGTACGTTTGTTTTTGTAGGGCTGCATTGACAGTGAGGCTCCTTGGAGAGGGTAATGTGAGTGGTGCCAGCCGCAAGGTCACCTTGACTTTGAGCTAGTGTGGTGCTATACATCGACCTCGTAGAGGACGGATCGAAAGTTCTCAGCGCTGGGGATAGAGGGGAGAGAAGAGCGGATGTGGGCATAACGTTGCTTTCGGTATTTGGGCCCAAGCCCTCACTCACTGTGGCAGAGGTTAAACGAGAGTTGCGTCGCCTCAGCTCCATGGTAGGCTGCACGTGAGTCGCCGGCAGTATTCGATCCATGCTGTTTCCATCAGGAATGACGGTTAGTCTGGGATGCTTCAGTAGCGACTGCCCGTCATCATTTCCAGTTCTTTCCACTAGTGTTGCGGACATGCGTCATCATAATTGCCTCCTCGGTTGATGAGTTGGGTAGCGTGTGCGGGATGCCGAAGTGCGGTAGCGAACGCAAGGGAGAGAGAGGAGCGACCTCTACACACACACACGCGCACATACAACAGAAACAGAGCGGACACGCAAAAATGCTGAAGCAGGGGTCATTCCTCGTTTCTCTCTGAACGGGTTTATAGGCGTCAACCGTCTTGCGAACGACAGATTGGCTGCAAGGGATAAAGCTGGAGAGAGGAGAGGAGAGAGGGGGTGTAGGAAATGACAAAGAGAAGTCGTACTCAGACAGAGGCCGCTGTTGGTACCTATCCAATGCACAGACTTGACGTGGCGGTGATTGCGGTGACGCATGGCTAAATGCCCACACTCGGTACACACGTGCGAAAGCATATGAGCGGTGGTCATCCCCAATGCTGTCTGCACGTGCTGTGCAGTTGGTGTGCGCTTTGTTTCTTCCATGAGTTGAGCTTGGCACGTCTTTGCACTAATTCATTGTCCTTCCGTGTTGTTTTAAGTGTGAGCCTTTTGATATGGAGGCGAGAGCGAGTCGTGTGCGACTGGCAGCAAGCTCGTGCGGGCGCCTCGGTGTGCGTGTGCGCATGCTGGCTGGACGTGCATGGCTACTTTGCTACGCAGCACTCGCTAGCCGCATTGTCATGAGAGAGCAGAGATATAAGAAGAGACAAGAAGGGCACTCAAGCATATCCACATCTTATAGTTGACGGCATGAGTGCTTGGTTTTTTGTCCGCGTGTTGGCGCAACGGTGCTCATGTCTGGTGGAGCTTGAAGTTGCTCGGGAGCAAGCGATAGCAGCAGTGGTGACAAGCGCAGAATCGTGTGTAGTAGGGACGGGCTTTGCTGCGGCGAAGGGTGGTAGGCATGCAGGGAGACGAGCGACAGCCAGAGAGAAGGCCATAGCAGCGATGGGGAAGGTGGAAGTGTCGCGTCCCCTTTGTGGTCGTAAAGGCAGCAGCAGCAGCAGCAGCGACACACACGCACTCTCAAGGACACACACACACACAGGGGGTGGGGAGGTAAACCCAAGAGAAGAAGCACACGGCAAAAGCGAGACAACACACCAAGCGGTAAAAGGCGACACGAGAAGGGCATAACCCTTTTTGCCCCTCCAACGCATCCGTTCTCTGCCACACTGCACGAGTTCAAACCCCACTGCACCCCACGGCCTGTCACGGGCCCACCGCACAGCGCGAAGCAGCGCTAGACACACGCCTTACATCAGCGCGCCGACTCCGTGAACTGAGCGCAGCCCTTGTCCTCAAGCGCCACCCACACACCCTCCGCCTCGCAGGTCGCCACCTGGTGCATCCCACGGGGTGGCTCCTGCTCCCCACACCAGTAGGCAGCGAGGGCAGGGTGGGATGAGTCCGAATCCCACCGACACTCGGCCCATCACATGGATGATACTAACGTGCTCGCCGTTACATGTTGCTCTGGCTGAAGAGCCGCACGCACAGCTGCGGCATCCACAGTCGTTACATGGCGGGCGTGGAGCTGCACCTCTAGTGGCTCGTGCTCTTAGGTCGCGGATTACTCCTCGTCTCTTACACAAGTGGCACGCCAACGAGCCGGTCCCCAGAGGACGCGCCACCCATAGCTGCTCCCTGGCGTAGCGAGTGCTGTGGGGTCATCAAGTAACGCAAACTGCAGGGAGTGCCTATCGAGCAGCGTTGTCATGTCCAGCAGCGGGCCTGTCCTTTACAGGACCGCCAGGAGGTGAAGGACCGCTCCTTTCATCATGCCGTGTACCGCGTACGAGTACCGCGTTGAACTGTTTCTCATTGTGGGAGGGAGTACGGCGTGAGAACAGCTTCTCGTCTTCCTTTTTTTCCACTCCCTGTGGTCCTGGTATAATCTCGAAGGATTGAGGCTGGGGGCTGTTCACCACCGAAGGGGCCGCGGTGGCTTGCACCGCGGAATGTGGTGCTCGTTTCCACCCGACCGTTGGTGACACCTGGAGGAGGATGTGTTGGCGAAGGCTTTCCCCTTCGTACTGCGGCGCCTTGCCTGCAGTCAGCTTACCGAACGCGGAGGAAGTGACTGAGAAGAGTACCTGTCAATCCCCCTCTGTGTAATATCGCGATGAAGCTCCTCAGGCGACATAACCCATGCCTTCCCAGACCTGCCACTACTCGCCCCAAGTCAACAACCTCTTCTTCTCCCTGCAGCGAACACGGGTCGCTTCCGTGAATCTGTTGAGAGCAATCTCAAGGTGGGGGTTGGACACCTCGGACATCCGTACCCTTGTCCTCAGCAACGCGATGATGGCATCATCCGGAGTCAGAGCCTTCGCATGCGTAGGAGGCCTCGCCTTCGCCGCAGTCTGCAAAGTCTATTCGGGCCTGATCGATGGCCGATGCAATTGTGGTTGGGCTCTTCGAGAGGGAAGCCACGTGAGTCTTGGCCATACACAAAAGGTCCATGCGCTACTGCGTTTCCGTGATTAGTCCATCGTAACTCAACGGGAGCGGCTCCTCCCTCCCCCCTCTTTGTACCATGAAGGCCACAGCCGCATGCAGGAAATACCTCTGGCCTAGTTCCTAGATCGTGCGAGAGGGGTGGTGGTGGTGTGAGATGATGTCGAGTAGAAGCCGGTATAGAGGATTTGCACGTGCCTATTTTTTTCTCTTTCTCCAGCAGGGACTAGTGGACTCTCAGTGATTGGCTTAGGAAAGAGGGGAGAAGAGGGTAAGGAGCAGAGGAGGTAAGCGGTAGAGTTAGTCATCAGCATTTACTGCCCAGAGGCATGCCGCCTTCCCCATAAAAGGCTGGAAAGTAGTCAATTTGAATCCTTACGTAGAGAGGCAAAAGAAAAACTCATGAGAAAGAGAGAAAGCAAACAAAGATAAGATGATGAGACTATATCGGTGAGATTACCCAGGGGCCCTTCAATCCATTTTGGGTCGCTACACGGCCACCCGGCTACAGCAGTACGGTGCGTATTTTTCGTTTCCCTCCCTCTTTTCCCCCGCTTCCGCTTTGTTCTTTTTCGTTCCTTTTCTCGTCTTCTGCTTCGCCATCTCTGTGCGCGTACGTGGGCGTCACTTCAGAGACGACTCTTGCGTTCGCCCTGCGGATTGCTGCTTACGGGTTGTGCTTTCTTCAGGTTGAATGTACTACATCAGAGAGAGAGAGAGAGGCAACACATAAGTGCAGAGGAGGAGGTGTGGTGATGAGGCGGAGGAGAAAAAAAAAGGCTTCGTCGTTGTTATTAGCGCCATACTCACCGGCTTTGTTGGAAGAAGAATTAAAGACTCACGCACTGCCATTTCCTCTTCAAACTGCGGCCGCCTCTCTCTCTCTCTCTCTGTCTCTCTCGTATTCGTGAGAAGAGAAAAAAGGCAGAGGGCACTCTCACGGTGTACAGGGGAGAAGGAAGCCGCCACATCACTGATCGAAGTAAGCACAGAAACAAACAAACAAAAAACGAGGAACTCGAGACGATCAGTAGACAGCGAGAGAGAAGAGCCAAACGGTTCGGTCTACAGACTCCTGCACCACCCACTTTTCCTTATTTGCGCCTCCTTTCCACTTCCATCTCTCCTCCCCCCTTTCGCTCATGACTCTATGAGGGGCGAAAGGGGGGAGGAGATTGATCGAGGTAGGACAACCGAAGAAGAGGGTATTCGAGGTAAGGCCAGAAGGAAAGAGCGCTAAAGAGGGGGAGAGCGAAGGTGAGGAAAAACAACAATCAAGGAGAGGCAAAGTACAACAAAGAGAGAGGATGACGTGTACCGTCTGCTTCTCCTCCAACTCCTTCCTCTCTCGCCCGCCTTCCGTCTTTCCTTTTTCAGATATGTGGCCCCGCACACCTTCACCGCTACTGAGCAAAGACAAATATGCACCACCACCCATTCAGGAGTACAGGGGAGCGAGTTCCTTTTTGTAGTCACTCCGCTATGCGTTCCCCATTCCCTCCGCTAAAGACCGAATTTACAACAAAATGTACTCCAGCAGTGCGAGAGAGGACGACGGCGTGCTGACGCACCTGTACTCGTGTGGGTGTGGGGGAAGCGAGGGAGACAAATGCTTCCAAGAGGTGAAGGGGAAGGGCCAGCATTCTGTTGGTGAGGGTGTGCTTCGTGACTATCTCAGGAGATAAAGACAGAGGTGGGAAGACGATCTGGACGTGCGAGGGAGGAAAGGAGGAGGGAAGTGGTGTGCTGGGGGAGTTAAAGCCGGGGTGAAGAATCTTAAGGAAGGGAGAACGAGTAAAGAAGAAACCGGTGGAAAAACGCCGAAGTCAATGAAATAAAGAGAGAATAAGCACAAGCATATGTGGCGCACAGGCACACACACAAAAAACAAACGTAAACACAATTACATCGCGACTTTAGCGTGACAGCGAGAAGAACCGAAACTCCTCCTTAGAAAAACAACCAAAAAGAAAAGGTTGAGAAGAGAAAGAGGACAAGACGACAAGAGAGAGTGTGTGTGTGTGTATGGTAGGGAAGGGGGGGGGTGTGATGATGAGAAAGAATCACCGAAACAGAAAAACACACACACACACACACAGAAAAGAAGCCCACCGCCCATGAGGAGTCAACAGTGCGACCGTGAAAGTAATGCGTTACCGAGAAGAATGCGTTTTTCTGCTTTTGTTTTTCTGTTTTTTTTTTTCTTTTCTTTTCGTTTTTTTTATTTTTTATTGGCGCCGTTGCATACACTCACCCATTGGGTGGTGGGGAGAGCAAAGAGGAAGAAGGGAGGGAGGGAGGGGGGGAGGTGAAGTGAGGTGAGAAGACAAACAACATGGGAGCTGGCGTCGATGCGTGTCAGTATCGGCGAGTACTTATATACGCTGTTGTGTCTGTTTAGGGGTGGAGGGGAAAGATGAGGAAGGACAAAAATTCAAGGTAAATGGTTCACATCGGTCCTCTTTTTCTCTTCACCTCTCTCACCATAGGTAGCACTGTGTGCGTGTGTGTGTGCATGTAGCTTAGTGTGTGTGCTAGCGTGTCGCCTTCACCCCCTTTCGATGGCGTATGATACTCCCCTCCTCCCCCCCCCCTCACTCCCTCCTCTTGTTCGCTGCGCCTCAATCTCTTTGTCTCACCTCTCTTGTCTACTTGTGCACGTATGTGTGTGCGTATACGTGAGTGCACACTTTGTACGGCAAGCAGGAGAGGAAAAGGACGGGGCTGATGCACAGGTGTGAGGGTGCGGGTGAAAGGAAAAATAAAAGGGTTCCATCAGGCGCCGAGAGTGAGAGGGGGGGGGGCGAAGTAAAACTGAAGAAAGGAAACATGGAGACACACTCTGCAAAGCCAAGCATAGACACACAAGAGAAGTGGAGGCAGAGGGAGGGAAGGGAAGGGAAGGGAAGTCAAAGCAGAAGAGAGCGGAATCAGGAACAAACCTACATCGAAACGAAGCAGCCTGTCAGAAGCTCGCGTCCACTCTTCTGCTGCTTCGTGACGGCTTTCTACACACACACACACACACACACACATCGAACCGTGTTTTTTGCTGGGCTTTCTTGCCCTTTTGAAGACGAACAACAACAACAACCAACTCCTCTTTCTCCGCCTCACCCGTCTCCTACGTACCCTAGGAAAAAATGCATAATACAAATCGCATGTTTCGTAGGTCGGCGCTCCGTTCGCCGCTATTATTTCTCTCCTCAGATGAGAATGGGCAGGCGAGGGCGATAGGGAGAAGTTCGTTGCGCGTTTCTCTGCTTTACTCCTCTTTACTGTTCACTCTTTCCGAAATAGAGCATTAGTGTGTCAGTGTGAACTTATGCGCGTGCGCGTGTTCCCGCGAATACCCAACTCCTTTCTTCCTTTCCCAACTTGCACGCGAGTGGTGAGAATAACAAGCAAGAGAAAAAAACACATTACTCTCTCTTTCGCAACTTGCCAGAGTACACACACACACACACACACACACCCACATAAGCCCTCATTCGACACTGTGCATACTCAATCTGCCTTTGTCTTCCTCTTCGCATTATCTACCCTTGTCCTTCTTCCTCTTTTCGTTCCCTCATCATTATGACCTCCATTCATCTACATCTGATGGACACTCGCACTTGTTTCTTCCCCTTCGTGATCCTCTCTAGGGCGTGGATGTTGCGTTCTCTGCCTTGAGGTCGATGCTCTCTGGTGTATTCATGCATCTTTCGTTCACACGCGCACAGAGCTTTTTTACTTCTTGTGGCGCTCGCAGAACTCGATGATGCGGTCGACTGCCTCACTTAACACTGCCGGTGGGCGGGATATCGTTGAACGGATGAATCCGCTCATACCAAAGATCTCGCCTGGAAGCACCTGCACGTTCTCTTCGTCCAGCAGCTTCTCGTAGAATTCCGTGTCCGACTTCAAATCCTTAAAGTAGCTGAAGTCCACCTTGAGCATCACGAACATGGAAGCTTGCGGGGGGTCGAAGGAGATGCCAATGTCGTGCTCAAGTAGGCGGTTGTAGACCTTGGCACCAGCTTCCAGCTGGGAGACGATGTCCGCGGTGTAGGATGCCGGGCACTCGAGCAAGGTCCGCGCAATGGCTTCCTGGCAGATAGAGTTGGCCCCACAGATGAGCTGCGCGAGGCGCTCCATGCCGAAATTCCAGTCCGCCGCAACGTTCATCGGGTCAACCAGAATAGACCAGCCCACACGCCAGCCGGGGCAGACCTGGTACTTAGCCGTGCCGCCCAGGATGAGACGCGGCACGTTCGTATCGAAGTCGGCGACAGACGTGAAGATGCCGTTGTGCAGCACCAACTCAGCGTAGATCTCGTCACTGATGAGAGGGATTTGGCGGTGCTCGCAAAATTCGAGGACCTCGTTCACGTGTGCACGGGAGAAGTTGCTGCCGCATGGATTGGAGGGGTTGATGATAACAAATGCCTTAGTGCGGTCATCCACCAAGCCGGCTGCCTCGTTGAGGTCGCACTCCCAGTTCTTCGAGGGGTCCAGAGCATAGTAGCGGCACTCGAAGCCGTAGCTATCGCAAACACTTTTGTAGTGAGAAAACGATGGCGCACCCACGAGGATGTTGTCGCCCACCTCACACAGTGCCGTGATAGCGAGTAAAATGGCTTGCGACACACCCGATGTGACGATCACGTTCTCCCACTGCAACTCCTCCTGTCGAGATTTGGTTTGGCAGAAGCGGCGCCAGTACGTCGAGATGGCCTGGCGCAAGTGGTCGGTGCCGCTCGTTGGGGGGTAGCCGTTGAACTTACCAGAGCGCACCACATCCATCACCGCCGTTGTGACAATCTCAGGGGTGTTGAGGTTGCCATCAACGGTGGGGTCGCCAATGGAGAGACGCAAGTTCGACTTAGCGGAGCTGGAAGGCTTCAGTCTGTTGGTCAAATCGTTGACCGGCTGCAGGGTTCGCAGGGCATGCTTCGAAGCTGTGATACGGCGAAAGCCCGCGTTTTCAGTGATGCGCTGCTGCTGCAGCTCGCGGCGCTCCTCTTCAGTGAGGGAGCCCGTGGAGTTGCTCACCTTCATGGCCTGGGCAGCAGGCGAAGTCGGGGAATCGGTCGTCATGGCGTCGTGTGTGTGTGTGTGTGGTAAGAGCGTCTGCCTTGTTTTGCCGAGAACCGTGAAAAATGCTGGAAATGAGGTTTGCTGCGAGGAGGACGAGAGAGGGGACGGGTATCCAAGAGTGACTAGAGTGAGAGAGAGAGGATGAATCGAAGGTGTCGCTTGCTAGATGTGTAGTAGACCTTTTTTCTGCAGTCGTGTGAGGGCAGCGGTGATCGGCCAATGATTGTTTGCGTGAATATGTGGAGGCGATGAGTGCGAAAGCGGTGTTGTCGTGGTTGTCAGTGTGCAACGCGTTTCGAAGAAACAAAAGAGCAGGGAGCGATGCGAGACAACAAAGAGAGTGAGTAAAACCACAGAAGACCGAAGGTTCACATCATTTGGGTGAGAATACCCTCACGCGAGCAGCACCAGGCACTCGGCTACACACAAACAGACGCGTATGGCTCAGTATAACATCGCTTCTTCGAATTGATTCGAGGCTGCAGAGGAGAAAAAACCGCAGCACCAACACCAGCTCTCTTAAAAAACCTAGCAGGCAGACAAGCACTGCTACGCGCCATGAGTACTCTTCGCCAGCATCACCCGACCGCAGGGGCACCAGCAGCAGGCCCGCGTGCGGCTTGAAAATGAGCGCTTGCACCGCACACACACACACACACACACACACACAGACACACACAGACACACAGAGACGGCACCGCCTCTCTCTCCCCCGGTGTAGACGAGCAGCTTGCGGGGATGCAGGTGGACTGCTCGCTATTAACAAGGGATGCCGCCACACGTGACAGCGCGCGCACCGGGTCAGACTTACTATCTAACGATTGTTCCATACGATTGCTCAGCATCCACGCGTGGTGGCTCAGTTTTCCCGAGTTACATTTGTGGTGAAGGATTGTCATCAGCGGTGGTGCGGTGCGGGGGGGGTGGGCACAGCTCTGGGTCGGGGCTGCTCCCGCGCCCGTAAGCTCTGGGATCATGTGTTGAACCGCGTGTGGGGGATGGGTGTGCCCTCTGCGGCCTGCCACGTTCCGACCACGGGGCACCCCGCGCGGAGGACGGCTGGAGACATCGCGGTCGCGTCAGTGCCGTTTAGTAGTGCGTGCATCAGTCTTCAGACTCGTCTTCCAATTGTAAATGTTATGTACATCTTAGCAGGCTCATCACGACGACCACACACTTGCTCCCCTCCGCGCCTCTAGTCGCGCGAGCGCACGCTCAGCTGTTCTTTCTCGATTGATGGTTCCGTTCGCGTGTCACTCACGTGGTGTGTGTGTCAGCGTGTCGCGATGCGAATAGAAAGGTCATCAGCGCGGCAGCTGCAGGGGCGCCGTCCCTCCCTCGTCTCTCTCCCTTCTCCTGCGCAGGCTGTGCGCGCGTTGGTGCGTGGTGCACGCGAGGGTGGTGGTGCTGCTCGTGGCCGTGTCGGCACGGCCGCGCATGCGCCTCAGAGGAGTATTGAGTAACAGTAGAGGGTATGCACACCAATGCACGTTGTCCGCACAGCGCGCGGCGCACCGCGCAGGTCGGTAGTCAATTCCAAAGCGTACGTCATCCCGCGCGCACACGCCGCCCCGCCCACACGCACCACACACACACACACACAGAGAAAAAGCACCCACGTCTCGCACGTGTTTCGTACCGTTGCTCCGCATC
Source organism: Leishmania lainsoni (assembly GCA_003664395.1). Lineage (NCBI taxonomy): Eukaryota > Euglenozoa > Kinetoplastea > Trypanosomatida > Trypanosomatidae > Leishmania > Leishmania lainsoni. The sequence continues at coordinate 10,622 of RAIA01000038.1, forward strand.
GGGGGTGAGGCGGAGACGCATAGCGACACTGCTTGGCCACACACACACACACACACACGAGCGCGCTCTCGCGCATCACCCGACCGCAGGGGCACCAGCAGCAGGCCCGCGTGCGGCTTGAAAATGAGCGCTTGCACCGCACACACACACACACACACACAGACACACACAGACACACAGAGACGGCACCGCCTCTCTCTCCCCCGGTGTAGACGAGCAGCTTGCGGGGATGCAGGTGGACTGCTCGCTATTAACAAGGGATGCCGCCACACGTGACAGCGCGCGCACCGGGTCAGACTTACTATCTAACGATTGTTCCATACGATTGCTCAGCATCCACGCGTGGTGGCTCAGTTTTCCCGAGTTACATTTGTGGTGAAGGATTGTCATCAGCGGTGGTGCGGTGGGGAGGGGGGTGGGCACAGCTCTGGGTCGGGGCTGCTCCCGCGCCCGTAAGCTCTGGGATCATGTGTTGAACCGCGTGTGGGGGATGGGTGTGCCCTCTGCGGCCTGCCACGTTCCGACCACGGGGCACCCCGCGCGGAGGACGGCTGGAGACATCGCGGTCGCGTCAGTGCCGTTTAGTAGTGCGTGCATCAGTCTTCAGACTCGTCTTCCAATTGTAAATGTTATGTACATCTTAGCAGGCTCATCACGACGACCACACACTTGCTCCCCTCCGCGCCTCTAGTCGCGCGAGCGCACGCTCAGCTGTTCTTTCTCGATTGATGGTTCCGTTCGCGTGTCACTCACGTGGTGTGTGTGTCAGCGTGTCGCGATGCGAATAGAAAGGTCATCAGCGCGGCAGCTGCAGGGGCGCCGTCCCTCCCTCGTCTCTCTCCCTTCTCCTGCGCAGGCTGTGCGCGCGTTGGTGCGTGGTGCACGCGAGGGTGGTGGTGCTGCTCGTGGCCGTGTCGGCACGGCCGCGCATGCGCCTCAGAGGAGTATTGAGTAACAGTAGAGGGTATGCACACCAATGCACGTTGTCCGCACAGCGCGCGGCGCACCGCGCAGGTCGGTAGTCAATTCCAAAGCGTACGTCATCCCGCGCGCACACGCCGCCCCGCCCACACGCACCACACACACACACACACAGAGAAAAAGCACCCACGTCTCGCACGTGTTTCGTACCGTTGCTCCGCATCGGGGGTGAGGCGGAGACGCATAGCGACACTGCTTGGCCACACACACACACACACACACACGAGCGCGCTCTCGCGCATCACCCGACCGCAGGGGCACCAGCAGCAGGCCCGCGTGCGGCTTGAAAATGAGCGCTTGCACCGCACACACACACACACACACACAGACACACACAGACACACAGAGACGGCACCGCCTCTCTCTCCCCCGGTGTAGACGAGCAGCTTGCGGGGATGCAGGTGGACTGCTCGCTATTAACAAGGGATGCCGCCACACGTGACAGCGCGCGCACCGGGTCAGACTTACTATCTAACGATTGTTCCATACGATTGCTCAGCATCCACGCGTGGTGGCTCAGTTTTCCCGAGTTACATTTGTGGTGAAGGATTGTCATCAGCGGTGGTGCGGTGGGGAGGGGGGTGGGCACAGCTCTGGGTCGGGGCTGCTCCCGCGCCCGTAAGCTCTGGGATCATGTGTTGAACCGCGTGTGGGGGATGGGTGTGCCCTCTGCGGCCTGCCACGTTCCGACCACGGGGCACCCCGCGCGGAGGACGGCTGGAGACATCGCGGTCGCGTCAGTGCCGTTTAGTAGTGCGTGCATCAGTCTTCAGACTCGTCTTCCAATTGTAAATGTTATGTACATCTTAGCAGGCTCATCACGACGACCACACACTTGCTCCCCTCCGCGCCTCTAGTCGCGCGAGCGCACGCTCAGCTGTTCTTTCTCGATTGATGGTTCCGTTCGCGTGTCACTCACGTGGTGTGTGTGTCAGCGTGTCGCGATGCGAATAGAAAGGTCATCAGCGCGGCAGCTGCAGGGGCGCCGTCCCTCCCTCGTCTCTCTCCCTTCTCCTGCGCAGGCTGTGCGCGCGTTGGTGCGTGGTGCACGCGAGGGTGGTGGTGCTGCTCGTGGCCGTGTCGGCACGGCCGCGCATGCGCCTCAGAGGAGTATTGAGTAACAGTAGAGGGTATGCACACCAATGCACGTTGTCCGCACAGCGCGCGGCGCACCGCGCAGGTCGGTAGTCAATTCCAAAGCGTACGTCATCCCGCGCGCACACGCCGCCCCGCACACACGCACCACACACACACACACAGAGAAAAAGCACCCACGTCTCGCACGTGTTTCGTACCGTTGCTCCGCATCGGGGGTGAGGCGGAGACGCATAGCGACACTGCTTGGCCACACACACACACACACACACGAGCGCGCTCTCGCGCATCACCCGACCGCAGGGGCACCAGCAGCAGGCCCGCGTGCGGCTTGAAAATGAGCGCTTGCACCGCACACACACACACACACACAGACACACACAGACACACAGAGACGGCACCGCCTCTCTCTCCCCCGGTGTAGACGAGCAGCTTGCGGGGATGCAGGTGGACTGCTCGCTATTAACAAGGGATGCCGCCACACGTGACAGCGCGCGCACCGGGTCAGACTTACTATCTAACGATTGTTCCATACGATTGCTCAGCATCCACGCGTGGTGGCTCAGTTTTCCCGAGTTACATTTGTGGTGAAGGATTGTCATCAGCGGTGGTGCGGTGCGGGGGGGGGTGGGCACAGCTCTGGGTCGGGGCTGCTCCCGCGCCCGTAAGCTCTGGGATCATGTGTTGAACCGCGTGTGGGGGATGGGTGTGCCCTCTGCGGCCTGCCACGTTCCGACCACGGGGCACCCCGCGCGGAGGACGGCTGGAGACATCGCGGTCGCGTCAGTGCCGTTTAGTAGTGCGTGCATCAGTCTTCAGACTCGTCTTCCAATTGTAAATGTTATGTACATCTTAGCAGGCTCATCACGACGACCACACACTTGCTCCCCTCCGCGCCTCTAGTCGCGCGAGCGCACGCTCAGCTGTTCTTTCTCGATTGATGGTTCCGTTCGCGTGTCACTCACGTGGTGTGTGTGTCAGCGTGTCGCGATGCGAATAGAAAGGTCATCAGCGCGGCAGCTGCAGGGGCGCCGTCCCTCCCTCGTCTCTCTCCCTTCTCCTGCGCAGGCTGTGCGCGCGTTGGTGCGTGGTGCACGCGAGGGTGGTGGTGCTGCTCGTGGCCGTGTCGGCACGGCCGCGCATGCGCCTCAGAGGAGTATTGAGTAACAGTAGAGGGTATGCACACCAATGCACGTTGTCCGCACAGCGCGCGGCGCACCGCGCAGGTCGGTAGTCAATTCCAAAGCGTACGTCATCCCGCGCGCACACGCCGCCCCGCCCACACGCACCACACACACACACACACAGAGAAAAAGCACCCACGTCTCGCACGTGTTTCGTACCGTTGCTCCGCATCGGGGGTGAGGCGGAGACGCATAGCGACACTGCTTGGCCACACACACACACACACACACACGAGCGCGCTCTCGCGCATCACCCGACCGCAGGGCACCAGCAGCAGGCCCGCGTGCGGCTTGAAAATGAGCGCTTGCACCGCACACACACACACACACACACAGACACACACAGACACACAGAGACGGCACCGCCTCTCTCTCCCCCGGTGTAGACGAGCAGCTTGCGGGGATGCAGGTGGACTGCTCGCTATTAACAAGGGATGCCGCCACACGTGACAGCGCGCGCACCGGGTCAGACTTACTATCTAACGATTGTTCCATACGATTGCTCAGCATCCACGCGTGGTGGCTCAGTTTTCCCGAGTTACATTTGTGGTGAAGGATTGTCATCAGCGGTGGTGCGGTGGGGGGGGGGTGGGCACAGCTCTGGGTCGGGGCTGCTCCCGCGCCCGTAAGCTCTGGGATCATGTGTTGAACCGCGTGTGGGGGATGGGTGTGCCCTCTGCGGCCTGCCACGTTCCGACCACGGGGCACCCCGCGCGGAGGACGGCTGGAGACATCGCGGTCGCGTCAGTGCCGTTTAGTAGTGCGTGCATCAGTCTTCAGACTCGTCTTCCAATTGTAAATGTTATGTACATCTTAGCAGGCTCATCACGACGACCACACACTTGCTCCCCTCCGCGCCTCTAGTCGCGCGAGCGCACGCTCAGCTGTTCTTTCTCGATTGATGGTTCCGTTCGCGTGTCACTCACGTGGTGTGTGTGTCAGCGTGTCGCGATGCGAATAGAAAGGTCATCAGCGCGGCAGCTGCAGGGGCGCCGTCCCTCCCTCGTCTCTCTCCCTTCTCCTGCGCAGGCTGTGCGCGCGTTGGTGCGTGGTGCACGCGAGGGTGGTGGTGCTGCTCGTGGCCGTGTCGGCACGGCCGCGCATGCGCCTCAGAGGAGTATTGAGTAACAGTAGAGGGTATGCACACCAATGCACGTTGTCCGCACAGCGCGCGGCGCACCGCGCAGGTCGGTAGTCAATTCCAAAGCGTACGTCATCCCGCGCGCACACGCCGCCCCGCACACACGCACCACACACACACACACAGAGAAAAAGCACCCACGTCTCGCACGTGTTTCGTACCGTTGCTCCGCATCGGGGGTGAGGCGGAGACGCATAGCGACACTGCTTGGCCACACACACACACACACACACGAGCGCGCTCTCGCGCATCACCCGACCGCAGGGGCACCAGCAGCAGGCCCGCGTGCGGCTTGAAAATGAGCGCTTGCACCGCACACACACACACACACACAGACACACACAGACACACAGAGACGGCACCGCCTCTCTCTCCCCCGGTGTAGACGAGCAGCTTGCGGGGATGCAGGTGGACTGCTCGCTATTAACAAGGGATGCCGCCACACGTGACAGCGCGCGCACCGGGTCAGACTTACTATCTAACGATTGTTCCATACGATTGCTCAGCATCCACGCGTGGTGGCTCAGTTTTCCCGAGTTACATTTGTGGTGAAGGATTGTCATCAGCGGTGGTGCGGTGCGGGGGGGGTGGGCACAGCTCTGGGTCGGGGCTGCTCCCGCGCCCGTAAGCTCTGGGATCATGTGTTGAACCGCGTGTGGGGGATGGGTGTGCCCTCTGCGGCCTGCCACGTTCCGACCACGGGGCACCCCGCGCGGAGGACGGCTGGAGACATCGCGGTCGCGTCAGTGCCGTTTAGTAGTGCGTGCATCAGTCTTCAGACTCGTCTTCCAATTGTAAATGTTATGTACATCTTAGCAGGCTCATCACGACGACCACACACTTGCTCCCCTCCGCGCCTCTAGTCGCGCGAGCGCACGCTCAGCTGTTCTTTCTCGATTGATGGTTCCGTTCGCGTGTCACTCACGTGGTGTGTGTGTCAGCGTGTCGCGATGCGAATAGAAAGGTCATCAGCGCGGCAGCTGCAGGGGCGCCGTCCCTCCCTCGTCTCTCTCCCTTCTCCTGCGCAGGCTGTGCGCGCGTTGGTGCGTGGTGCACGCGAGGGTGGTGGTGCTGCTCGTGGCCGTGTCGGCACGGCCGCGCATGCGCCTCAGAGGAGTATTGAGTAACAGTAGAGGGTATGCACACCAATGCACGTTGTCCGCACAGCGCGCGGCGCACCGCGCAGGTCGGTAGTCAATTCCAAAGCGTACGTCATCCCGCGCGCACACGCCGCCCCGCCCACACGCACCACACACACACACACACAGAGAAAAGCACCCACGTCTCGCACGTGTTTCGTACCGTTGCTCCGCATCGGGGGTGAGGCGGAGACGCATAGCGACACTGCTTGGCCACACACACACACACACACACACGAGCGCGCTCTCGCGCATCACCCGACCGCAGGGGCACCAGCAGCAGGCCCGCGTGCGGCTTGAAAATGAGCGCTTGCACCGCACACACACACACACACACACAGACACACACAGACACACAGAGACGGCACCGCCTCTCTCTCCCCCGGTGTAGACGAGCAGCTTGCGGGGATGCAGGTGGACTGCTCGCTATTAACAAGGGATGCCGCCACACGTGACAGCGCGCGCACCGGGTCAGACTTACTATCTAACGATTGTTCCATACGATTGCTCAGCATCCACGCGTGGTGGCTCAGTTTTCCCGAGTTACATTTGTGGTGAAGGATTGTCATCAGCGGTGGTGCGGTGGGGGGGGGGTGGGCACAGCTCTGGGTCGGGGCTGCTCCCGCGCCCGTAAGCTCTGGGATCATGTGTTGAACCGCGTGTGGGGGATGGGTGTGCCCTCTGCGGCCTGCCACGTTCCGACCACGGGGCACCCCGCGCGGAGGACGGCTGGAGACATCGCGGTCGCGTCAGTGCCGTTTAGTAGTGCGTGCATCAGTCTTCAGACTCGTCTTCCAATTGTAAATGTTATGTACATCTTAGCAGGCTCATCACGACGACCACACACTTGCTCCCCTCCGCGCCTCTAGTCGCGCGAGCGCACGCTCAGCTGTTCTTTCTCGATTGATGGTTCCGTTCGCGTGTCACTCACGTGGTGTGTGTGTCAGCGTGTCGCGATGCGAATAGAAAGGTCATCAGCGCGGCAGCTGCAGGGGCGCCGTCCCTCCCTCGTCTCTCTCCCTTCTCCTGCGCAGGCTGTGCGCGCGTTGGTGCGTGGTGCACGCGAGGGTGGTGGTGCTGCTCGTGGCCGTGTCGGCACGGCCGCGCATGCGCCTCAGAGGAGTATTGAGTAACAGTAGAGGGTATGCACACCAATGCACGTTGTCCGCACAGCGCGCGGCGCACCGCGCAGGTCGGTAGTCAATTCCAAAGCGTACGTCATCCCGCGCGCACACGCCGCCCCGCCCACACGCACCACACACACACACACAGAGAAAAAGCACCCACGTCTCGCACGTGTTTCGTACCGTTGCTCCGCATCGGGGTGAGGCGGAGACGCATAGCGACACTGCTTGGCCCACACACACACACACACACACGAGCGCGCTCTCGCGCATCACCCGACCGCAGGGGCACCAGCAGCAGGCCCGCGTGCGGCTTGAAAATGAGCGCTTGCACCGCACACACACACACACACACAGACACACACAGACACACAGAGACGGCACCGCCTCTCTCTCCCCCGGTGTAGACGAGCAGCTTGCGGGGATGCAGGTGGACTGCTCGCTATTAACAAGGGATGCCGCCACACGTGACAGCGCGCGCACCGGGTCAGACTTACTATCTAACGATTGTTCCATACGATTGCTCAGCATCCACGCGTGGTGGCTCAGTTTTCCCGAGTTACATTTGTGGTGAAGGATTGTCATCAGCGGTGGTGCGGTGCGGGGGGGGGTGGGCACAGCTCTGGGTCGGGGCTGCTCCCGCGCCCGTAAGCTCTGGGATCATGTGTTGAACCGCGTGTGGGGGATGGGTGTGCCCTCTGCGGCCTGCCACGTTCCGACCACGGGGCACCCCGCGCGGAGGACGGCTGGAGACATCGCGGTCGCGTCAGTGCCGTTTAGTAGTGCGTGCATCAGTCTTCAGACTCGTCTTCCAATTGTAAATGTTATGTACATCTTAGCAGGCTCATCACGACGACCACACACTTGCTCCCCTCCGCGCCTCTAGTCGCGCGAGCGCACGCTCAGCTGTTCTTTCTCGATTGATGGTTCCGTTCGCGTGTCACTCACGTGGTGTGTGTGTCAGCGTGTCGCGATGCGAATAGAAAGGTCATCAGCGCGGCAGCTGCAGGGGCGCCGTCCCTCCCTCGTCTCTCTCCCTTCTCCTGCGCAGGCTGTGCGCGCGTTGGTGCGTGGTGCACGCGAGGGTGGTGGTGCTGCTCGTGGCCGTGTCGGCACGGCCGCGCATGCGCCTCAGAGGAGTATTGAGTAACAGTAGAGGGTATGCACACCAATGCACGTTGTCCGCACAGCGCGCGGCGCACCGCGCAGGTCGGTAGTCAATTCCAAAGCGTACGTCATCCCGCGCGCACACGCCGCCCCGCCCACACGCACCACACACACACACACAGAGAAAAAGCACCCACGTCTCGCACGTGTTTCGTACCGTTGCTCCGCATCGGGGGTGAGGCGGAGACGCATAGCGACACTGCTTGGCCACACACACACACACACACACACGAGCGCGCTCTCGCGCATCACCCGACCGCAGGGGCACCAGCAGCAGGCCCGCGTGCGGCTTGAAAATGAGCGCTTGCACCGCACACACACACACACACACACAGACACACACAGACACACAGAGACGGCACCGCCTCTCTCTCCCCCGGTGTAGACGAGCAGCTTGCGGGGATGCAGGTGGACTGCTCGCTATTAACAAGGGATGCCGCCACACGTGACAGCGCGCGCACCGGGTCAGACTTACTATCTAACGATTGTTCCATACGATTGCTCAGCATCCACGCGTGGTGGCTCAGTTTTCCCGAGTTACATTTGTGGTGAAGGATTGTCATCAGCGGTGGTGCGGTGCGGGGGGGGGTGGGCACAGCTCTGGGTCGGGGCTGCTCCCGCGCCCGTAAGCTCTGGGATCATGTGTTGAACCGCGTGTGGGGGATGGGTGTGCCCTCTGCGGCCTGCCACGTTCCGACCACGGGGCACCCGCGCGGAGGACGGCTGGAGACATCGCGTCGCGTCAGTGCCGTTTAGTAGTGCGTGCATCAGTCTTCAGACTCGTCTTCCAATTGTAAATGTTATGTACATCTTAGCAGGCTCATCACGACGACCACACACTTGCTCCCCTCCGCGCCTCTAGTCGCGCGAGCGCACGCTCAGCTGTTCTTTCTCGATTGATGGTTCCGTTCGCGTGTCACTCACGTGGTGTGTGTGTCAGCGTGTCGCGATGCGAATAGAAAGGTCATCAGCGCGGCAGCTGCAGGGGCGCCGTCCCTCCCTCGTCTCTCTCCCTTTCCTGCGCAGGCTGTGCGCGCGTTGGTGCGTGGTGCACGCGAGGGTGGTGGTGCTGCTCGTGGCCGTGTCGGCACGGCCGCGCATGCGCCTCAGAGGAGTATTGAGTAACAGTAGAGGGTATGCACACCAATGCACGTTGTCCGCACAGCGCGCGGCGCACCGCGCAGGTCGGTAGTCAATTCCAAAGCGTACGTCATCCCGCGCGCACACGCCGCCCGCCACACGCACCACACACACACACACAGAGAAAAGCACCCACGTCTCGCACGTGTTTCGTACCGTTGCTCCGCATCGGGGGTGAGGCGGAGACGCATAGCGACACTGCTTGGCCACACACACACACACACACACACGAGCGCGCTCTCGCGCATCACCCGACCGCAGGGGCACCAGCAGCAGGCCCGCGTGCGGCTTGAAAATGAGCGCTTGCACCGCACACACACACACACACACACAGACACACACAGACACACAGAGACGCACCGCCTCTCTCTCCCCCGGTGTAGACGAGCAGCTTGCGGGGATGCAGGTGGACTGCTCGCTATTAACAAGGGATGCCGCCACACGTGACAGCGCGCGCACCGGGTCAGACTTACTATCTAACGATTGTTCCATACGATTGCTCCAGCATCCACGCGTGGTGGCTCAGTTTTCCCGAGTTACATTTGTGGTGAAGGATTGTCATCAGCGGTGGTGCGGTGGCGGGGGGGGGTGGGCACAGCTCTGGGTCGGGGCTGCTCCCGCGCCCGTAAGCTCTGGGATCATGTGTTTGAACCGCGTGTGGGGGATGGGTGTGCCCTCTGCGGCCTGCCACGTTCCGACCACGGGGCACCCCGCGCGGAGGACGGCTGGAGACATCGCGGTCGCGTCAGTGCCGTTTAGTAGTGCGTGCATCAGTCTTCAGACTCGTCTTCCAATTGTAAATGTTATGTACATCTTAGCAGGCTCATCACGACGACCACACACTTGCTCCCCTCCGCGCCTCTAGTCGCGCGAGCGCACGCTCAGCTGTTTCTTTCTCGATTGATGGTTCCGTTCGCGTGTCACTCACGTGGTGGTGTGTGTCAGCGTGTCGCGATGCGAATAGAAAGGTCATTCAGCGCGGCAGCTGCAGGGGCGCCGTCCCTCCCTCGTCTCTCTCCCTTCTCCTGCGCAGGCTGTGCGCGCGTTGGTGCGTGGTGCACGCGAGGGTGGTGGTGCTGCTCGTGGCCGTGTCGGCACGGCCGCGCATGCGCCTCAGAGGAGTATTGAGTAACAGTAGAGGGTATGCACACCAATGCACGTTGTCCGCACAGCGCGCGGCGCACCGCGCAGGTCGGTAGTCAATTCCAAAGCGTACGTCATCCCGCGCGCACACGCCCGCCCCGCCCACACGCACCACACACACACACACAGAGAAAAAGCACCCACGTCTCGCACGTGTTTCGTACCGTTGCTCCGCATCGGGGGTGAGGCGGAGACGCATAGCGACACTGCTTTGGCCACACACACACACACACACACACGAGCGCGCTCTCGCGCATCACCCGACCGCAGGGGCACCAGCAGCAGGCCCGCGTGCGGCTTGAAAATGAGCGCTTGCACCGCACACACACACACACACACAGACACACACAGACACACAGAGACGGCACCGCCTCTCTCTCCCCGGTGTAGACGAGCAGCTTGCGGGGATGCAGGTGGACTGCTCGCTATTACAAGGGATGCCGCCACACGTGACAGCGCGCGCACCGGGTCAGACTTACTATCTAACGATTGTTCCATACGATTGCTCAGCATCCACGCGTGGTGGCTCAGTTTTCCCGAGTTACATTTGTGGTGAAGGATTGTCATCAGCGGTGGTGCGGTGCGGGGGGGGTGGCACAGCTCTGGGTCGGGGCTGCTCCCGCGCCCGTAAGCTCTGGGATCATGTGTTGAACCGCGTGTGGGGATGGGTGTGCCCTCTGCGGCCTGCCACGTTCCGACCACGGGGCACCCCGCGCGGAGGACGGCTGGAGACATCGCGGTCGCGTCAGTGCCGTTTAGTAGTGCGTGCATCAGTCTTCAGACTCGTCTTCCAATTGTAAATGTTATGTACATCTTAGCAGGCTCATCACGACGACCACACACTTGCTCCCTCCGCGCCTCTAGTCGCGCGAGCGCACGCTCAGCTGTTCTTTCTCGATTGATGGTTCCGTTCGCGTGTCACTCACGTGGTGTGTGTGTCAGCGTGTCGCGATGCGAATAGAAAGGTCATCAGCGCGGCAGCTGCAGGGGCGCCGTCCCTCCCTCGTCTCTCTCCCTTCTCCTGCGCAGGCTGTGCGCGCGTTGGTGCGTGGTGCACGCGAGGGTGGTGGTGCTGCTCGTGGCCGTGTCGGCACGGCCGCGCATGCGCCTCAGAGGAGTATTGAGTAACAGTAGAGGGTATGCACACCAATGCACGTTGTCCGCACAGCGCGCGGCGCACCGCGCAGGTCGGTAGTCAATTCCAAAGCGTACGTCATCCCGCGCGCACACGCCGCCCCGCCCACACGACACACACACACACACACACAGAGAAAAAGCACCCACGTCTCGCACGTGTTTCGTACCGTTGCTCCGCATCGGGGGTGAGGCGGAGACGCATAGCGACACTGCTTGGCACACACACACACACACACACACACACACACGAGCGCGCTCTCGCGCATCACCCGACCGCAGGGGCACCAGCAGCAGGCCCGCGTGCGGCTTGAAAATGAGCGCTTGCACCGCACACACGCACACACACACACACACACACACAGACACACACACACAGACACACAGAGACGGCACCGCCTCTCTCTCCCCCGGTGTAGACGAGCAGCTTGCGGGGATGCAGGTGGACTGCTCGCTATTAACAAGGGATGCCGCCACACGTGACAGCGCGCGCACCGGGTCAGACTTACTATCTAACGATTGTTCCATACGATTGCTCAGCATCCACGCGTGGTGGCTCAGTTTTCCCGAGTTACATTTGTGGTGAAGGATTGTCATCAGCGGTGGTGCGGTGCGGGGGGGGGTGGGCACAGCTCTGGGTCGGGGCTGCTCCCGCGCCCGTAAGCTCTGGGATCATGTGTTGAACCGCGTGTGGGGGATGGGTGTGCCCTCTGCGGCCTGCCACGTTCCGACCACGGGGCACCCCGCGCGGAGGACGGCTGGAGACATCGCGGTCGCGTCAGTGCCGTTTAGTAGTGCGTGCATCAGTCTTCAGACTCGTCTTCCAATTGTAAATGTTATGTACATCTTAGCAGGCTCATCACGACGACCACACACTTGCTCCCCTCCGCGCCTCTAGTCGCGCGAGCGCACGCTCAGCTGTTCTTTCTCGATTGATGGTTCCGTTCGCGTGTCACTCACGTGGTGTGTGTGTCAGCGTGTCGCGATGCGAATAGAAAGGTCATCAGCGCGGCAGCTGCAGGGGCGCCGTCCCTCCCTCGTCTCTCTCCCTTCTCCTGCGCAGGCTGTGCGCGCGTTGGTGCGTGGTGCACGCGAGGGTGGTGGTGCTGCTCGTGGCCGTGTCGGCACGGCCGCGCATGCGCCTCAGAGGAGTATTGAGTAACAGTAGAGGGTATGCACACCAATGCACGTTGTCCGCACAGCGCGCGGCGCACCGCGCAGGTCGGTAGTCAATTCCAAAGCGTACGTCATCCCGCGCGCACACGCCGCCCCGCCCACACGCACCACACACACACACACAGAGAAAAAGCACCCACGTCTCGCACGTGTTTCGTACCGTTGCTCCGCATCGGGGGTGAGGCGGAGACGCATAGCGACACTGCTTGGCCACACACACACACACACACACACACACAGAGCGCGCTCTCGCGCATCACCCGACCGCAGGGGCACCAGCAGCAGGCCCGCGTGCGGCTTGAAAATGAGCGCTTGCACCGCACACACGCACACACACACACACACACACAGACACACACAGACACACAGAGACGGCACCGCCTCTCTCTCCCCCGGTGTAGACGAGCAGCTTGCGGGGATGCAGGTGGACTGCTCGCTATTAACAAGGGATGCCGCCACACGTGACAGCGCGCGCACCGGGTCAGACTTACTATCTAACGATTGTTCCATACGATTGCTCAGCATCCACGCGTGGTGGCTCAGTTTTCCCGAGTTACATTTGTGGTGAAGGATTGTCATCAGCGGTGGTGCGGTGCGGGGGGGGGTGGGCACAGCTCTGGGTCGGGGCTGCTCCCGCGCCCGTAAGCTCTGGGATCATGTGTTGAACCGCGTGTGGGGGATGGGTGTGCCCTCTGCGGCCTGCCACGTTCCGACCACGGGGCACCCCGCGCGGAGGACGGCTGGAGACATCGCGGTCGCGTCAGTGCCGTTTAGTAGTGCGTGCATCAGTCTTCAGACTCGTCTTCCAATTGTAAATGTTATGTACATCTTAGCAGGCTCATCACGACGACCACACACTTGCTCCCCTCCGCGCCTCTAGTCGCGCGAGCGCACGCTCAGCTGTTCTTTCTCGATTGATGGTTCCGTTCGCGTGTCACTCACGTGGTGTGTGTGTCAGCGTGTCGCGATGCGAATAGAAAGGTCATCAGCGCGGCAGCTGCAGGGGCGCCGTCCCTCCCTCGTCTCTCTCCCTTCTCCTGCGCAGGCTGTGCGCGCGTTGGTGCGTGGTGCACGCGAGGGTGGTGGTGCTGCTCGTGGCCGTGTCGGCACGGCCGCGCATGCGCCTCAGAGGAGTATTGAGTAACAGTAGAGGGTATGCACACCAATGCACGTTGTCCGCACAGCGCGCGGCGCACCGCGCAGGTCGGTAGTCAATTCCAAAGCGTACGTCATCCCGCGCGCACACGCCGCCCCGCCCACACGCACCACACACACACACACAGAGAAAAAGCACCCACGTCTCGCACGTGTTTCGTACCGTTGCTCCGCATCGGGGGTGAGGCGGAGACGCATAGCGACACTGCTTGGCCACACACACACACACACACACGAGCGCGCTCTCGCGCATCACCCGACCGCAGGGGCACCAGCAGCAGGCCCGCGTGCGGCTTGAAAATGAGCGCTTGCACCGCACACACGCACACACACACACACACACACAGACACACACAGACACACAGAGACGGCACCGCCTCTCTCTCCCCCGGTGTAGACGAGCAGCTTGCGGGGATGCAGGTGGACTGCTCGCTATTAACAAGGGATGCCGCCACACGTGACAGCGCGCGCACCGGGTCAGACTTACTATCTAACGATTGTTCCATACGATTGCTCAGCATCCACGCGTGGTGGCTCAGTTTTCCCGAGTTACATTTGTGGTGAAGGATTGTCATCAGCGGTGGTGCGGTGCGGGGGGGGGGTGGACAGCTCTGGGTCGGGGCTGCTCCCGCGCCCGTAAGCTCTGGGATCATGTGTTGAACCGCGTGTGGGGATGGGTGTGCCCTCTGCGGCCTGCCACGTTCCGACCACGGGGCACCCCGCGCGGAGGACGGCTGGAGACATCGCGGTCGCGTCAGTGCCGTTTAGTAGTGCGTGCATCAGTCTTCAGACTCGTCTTCCAATTGTAAATGTTATGTACATCTTAGCAGGCTCATCACGACGACCACACACTTGCTCCCCTCCGCGCCTCTAGTCGCGCGAGCGCACGCTCAGCTGTTCTTTCTCGATTGATGGTTCCGTTCGCGTGTCACTCACGTGGTGTGTGTGTCAGCGTGTCGCGATGCGAATAGAAAGGTCATCAGCGCGGCAGCTGCAGGGGCGCCGTCCCTCCCTCGTCTCTCTCCTTCTCCTGCGCAGGCTGTGCGCGCGTTGGTGCGTGGTGCACGCGAGGGTGGTGGTGCTGCTCGTGGCCGTGTCGGCACGGCCGCGCATGCGCCTCAGAGGAGTATTGAGTAACAGTAGAGGGTATGCACACCAATGCACGTTGTCCGCACAGCGCGCGGCGCACCGCGCAGGTCGGTAGTCAATTCCAAAGCGTACGTCATCCCGCGCGCACACGGCGCACACACGAGAGCCTCGCGTGTTTCGCGCCGCCCCGCCCACACGCACCACACACACACACACACACACACGAGCGCGCTCTCGCGCATCACCCGACCGCAGGGGCACCAGCAGCAGGCCCGCGTGCGGCTTGAAAATGAGCGCTTGCACCGCACACACGCACACACACACACACACACACACAGACACACACAGACACACAGAGACGGCACCGCCTCTCTCTCCCCCGGTGTAGACGAGCAGCTTGCGGGGATGCAGGTGGACTGCTCGCTATTAACAAGGGATGCCGCCACACGTGACAGCGCGCGCACCGGGTCAGACTTACTATCTAACGATTGTTCCATACGATTGCTCAGCATCCACGCGTGGTGGCTCAGTTTTCCCGAGTTACATTTGTGGTGAAGGATTGTCATCAGCGGTGGTGCGGTGCGGGGGGGGTGGGCACAGCTCTGGGTCGGGGCTGCTCCCGCGCCCGTAAGCTCTGGGATCATGTGTTGAACCGCGTGTGGGGGATGGGTGTGCCCTCTGCGGCCTGCCACGTTCCGACCACGGGGCACCCCGCGCGGAGGACGGCTGGAGACATCGCGGTCGCGTCAGTGCCGTTTAGTAGTGCGTGCATCAGTCTTCAGACTCGTCTTCCAATTGTAAATGTTATGTACATCTTAGCAGGCTCATCACGACGACCACACACTTGCTCCCCTCCGCGCCTCTAGTCGCGCGAGCGCACGCTCAGCTGTTCTTTCTCGATTGATGGTTCCGTTCGCGTGTCACTCACGTGGTGTGTGTGTCAGCGTGTCGCGATGCGAATAGAAAGGTCATCAGCGCGGCAGCTGCAGGGGCGCCGTCCCTCCCTCGTCTCTCTCCCTTCTCCTGCGCAGGCTGTGCGCGCGTTGGTGCGTGGTGCACGCGAGGGTGGTGGTGCTGCTCGTGGCCGTGTCGGCACGGCCGCGCATGCGCCTCAGAGGAGTATTGAGTAACAGTAGAGGGTATGCACACCAATGCACGTTGTCCGCACAGCGCGCGGCGCACCGCGCAGGTCGGTAGTCAATTCCAAAGCGTACGTCATCCCGCGCGCACACGCCGCC
>RAIA01000035.1:0-7500 GCA_003664395.1 Leishmania lainsoni
CACCGTCCGTGATAGGTGCTCGCGAAGACAATCAAGGGCGAGAAGTGGGGAAGATTTGTGGAAGGCAGATGGGTATAGATAGAGTCTTCGCAACCCCATTGGGAAGCGGCAGGGCAGGCACGCAACCACGACCGCGGCGCAGCGTTATTATTATGCCGTCGGCCCCTCTACTGCGATCAGTCGCGTGAGGGCACATCCAATCGTCTTGGACTCCTTTGTGTGCTTTTTCTTATGGCTTGGCACCGGTACCCGGGAAGCGTCCCCACCGGGTGCCTTCTCATTACGGTCAGAGGGCTGCATGCCAAACGGACATGCGGGGAGTCAACAGAAGCAAGGAGACTATTTGGTAAGCCACCGAAAAACACTCAAGCTACAGCGCTAGCATCCGCGGCGGCGCGCAGGGACGCACGTACACGAATCCCGGCGGCGCCACGGTCGGCAAATCTACAAAACACGGAAGCTATAGAACCCGAAGGGATCGGCGGGAACAACCGGGAACCCATGCCGCAGAGGAAACTACCAACGCACCGTACTAGGAAAGGAATCAGGGAGGAAGAAAACAGGGTGGGCTGAACAAATAAGGGGAGCTGATGGATGATGGGCGCGCCCACTCGCTTTCAATCGTGTTGTCCGCGAGGGTCTGTGCCGTCCCAGCCCGTTCCCGCACCTGACCGTTGCGGGTCTAATTTTTGCCATATTGGGGACAATCCTCACCGGTGAAGACCGTTAGGTCCGTTTTCAGGGAAGGGAGAAAATAGCTCAGCGCCAGGCGCCTGCCATCAGGAAAGAGGAGTAAAGGAAGGGAAACGCTCGCGGATTGAGAGGAAAAATGTTTTAAGAAACGTTTTGAAATTTCGTTGAAAACGAGAAACTGACTTAAACATCATTTTACGAAACACTACCACTCGTAAGAAAGGCTACAACTCGCCTCCTGCGTTGGTAGGCTCAACGTGCGGTTGGCCCACGCCACGGTTAACCCTAGCACCCTCCCGCGGTTCCCGGAAAACACACACCCCGCCTCCGTGGAAGGAAACCGGTTCGCCGGTCTGTGGCCTTCCGGTCCGCCCCGGTCATCCGAGAGATTCGTGTCTAGGGTTGGGTGGGTGGGCGTTATTGCGCCGCGGGGCGCCTCAACTCCACTTAGTGTGATTACTTAAGGTTGGAGAGGATATTAAGGGACGAAAGGGAGAGTAAGAATCCATAAGAAAGCAGCTGAATAACAGGATTACCTTTTCCGACCTGGGACCATAATCTCCATATCGGGAAACATTATGGCACCCAGCCGGTCAAATTTCCCAGATTCAACACCATATCCCACCAACCACTCCCCCCCCCTATAATGTCTAGTGTCATTCGATTGCCTTTGTGTTCTTACACGCCGCCAATGAACCGCTCGCCAAGCTTAACGCCAACTCAAAGTCCAACCCGTGCACACAGTAAGAACGGTTTTGTGGGCGTGCAGTTGGTAGGTAACCTTGAAATGAAAGGCAAGCGGCGAAAGACAGTCGTTCACTGCAGGTTTTTGCGCGCAGCAATGTGGAGCAAGACGTCGTTCCCGGTGATGCGGGAAAGTTGGGTGAATTGTTTGTCGTCAAAGCTCTGAAAAGCCGATGGCGTCTTCGAAACAGGCGTTCCGGACAAGTGCGTCCACCTTTTTCCGGGGGATGGAAAAGGTGAATTCATTTTGTATGTGGATTGAAGTTTGTTTGCTGCGGCAGAGGGATGGTGAAAAGGAGGGCGCGGAAACGAATGGCGTGTGCGGTATCATGCGTCATGTTCGTCTGTTTTTCCCTTCATGGGTGCTTTGCCCATGCTCATGTGTGAATGCAGTGTTGTGAACGATGGAATTTTTGACGAGTTTGGAAAAGGGCCCTTAGAGCGCCTTTTCAAGCTGCTACATTATGAGGTAATGTTGCTGTCAGGTCAATTTTGAGTTTCTTCAGCTGTGATATTAAGAAAAGGACGGTGTAGTAGCGGAGAGGTTTTCCCTCTAAAGAAGGAAGTTAGGGCTTCTCTCGGAGGTTGTGAGTTTTTAGCTTGCATGTGTCCAAGATCGCTTGCTATGCAATTAAGTGCCACTATCTTTCGGACAATGATCCGGACGAACCTCTTTCACTCGGAATGGAGAAACGGCTGTATTCTGGAAGCGCACTTGCAAATGCTTCTTATTCTCTACTCCCTCTGCCTGTTCCTTCCCATGATGGCAAGTAGGTGAGGGGCAACGCTATTGCCCAGCCCTGTTAGGGTTTAAAGTGGTGTTCACAGCGTACCTTATCTCTTGAAAATGAAAGTGTACTGTATTTATGATGGAAAGAATGTCATGGGCGACGTGGTGAATAATGTGACAGAGCCCTTCAAGCTGAAGATCGATATCCCAGTCTCCTGGCAAGATGGACCATGTGAGCGTCTTCTCAACTTCTTCCTGAAAACTCTTCGGGAGAAGCGCCATGTCGACGTGACTGAGGATTGTGTAACGATGATATGCAACGGCGTGAATCTGAAGCTGCAAGACTGCATAGTGAGCTTCATTTCGGAGTATAACGACATCTATATTCTGCACAGGGCACCCAGAAAAGAAGAAGAGGCACACGAAGGCGAAGTGCGATGCACTAATTTTGGATGCAATCAGTACTACAAGGAGGAGGAGAATGTGGATGGCTCATGCCATCACCACTTGAAAGGCCCTGTATTTCATGACTTGGAGAAGTTTTGGGGATGCTGTGAGAGCAGGAAGGCTTTTGACTGGGAAAGTTTTGAGAAGATACCAAAGTGCTGTGTTGGACGCCATAGTACTGCGAAGAAGCCGTTTGCTTTTCCAAAGGAGGAAGTACTCAACATTCCTCTGACATCCTCTCAAGTAGCGCAGGCAAGCCAAGCACATTCATGTATGCACAATGAAAAGCGAAATACTGGTCCCAGAGAGTTCGAGGGGGCTTCACTTTCACAGGCCGAGCCGCAGCAAATTGTGGATGGCAAGGCAAGGTGTCGAAATTTCGGTTGCTCAAAGGAATTTGTGGTCACAGAAAACACGGACTCCTCGTGCCAGTACCACCAAGGTGGACCGGTCTTCTGGGACACCTACAAGTACTGGAAGTGCTGTCCGGAGAAGAAGTGTTTGGAGTTTGATGACTTTGTGAAGATTCCCGGGTGCTGTAAAGGGGCTCATCGACTGTGAAGGGAAGGAAAAGAGAATCAGTGCATCGATGTCTTTGCTTTAAGCTTTGCAGGGTATTGCTTCTGTTGCGCTGAAGCAGTTGGTAGTGGCTTGTTGAAGCTTTTGCAGGCATTGAAAAGAGAATTTTGGGAGCATGTTGCTGATGGCTGAGGGCTAATGACGGTGTTAACTCCAAGCCTTCTCTCCTATGTGTTGGTAACTTCTCTAGGCCTTGTACATGCTGGTGGCTCTTGTTGGCAATAAAAGGGGGAATATCGCTGTAAATTGATGCCGCAGCACATTACATCTGCTCTGTGAAGAAAATATAGCACTTTTTTTTTTAAGCACTGGCTGCTTCTCCTATAGTGACACGGGTAAGGATATATGTTTCTCTGGCATAATGGCGTCTTTGAGTATTGCTTACATCAGCGGCACAGCTCTTGCTCATTTTGTAGCTGCTGCACACTCGAGCACAAGTTGTCGCACGTACGTTTTCAAACTTCATGGAATCTTTCAAAGTGCGTGTGAAATGACGGATGATGATGCCATGAAGGAAACATGGAGTGTAGTACTGCTAGGCGCGGCTCCTATCGACAGGAGCGATAGGCCTATTGGAGTGCACAATGTGGGGTACTTGACGATGTGTCTCTCGCCATCTCACAAACTGTCGTGCGTGGATATGGTGCGGCTTCAAAAGAAGGCGGAGCCACAATGTGCTACGCTACAGGTTCTGATGCACATGAACTATGAGATCAAAGGTAATAGTATTGAACGAGTGATTTATAGCGTTTACGAAGTTGGGATGCACCTGTTGACCCTCCTGCAGTTGAAAGTGGACAACCTTGTCGATATTATGGATGGCTTCACAAGGTTGTCAAATGTTTTTGAGCGGAATGTGTCGCTGACGGGGGCGTTCCCAGGGAGTGTGGATGAAGAGAAGCAAGTCGACACGGTCAACTTGCAAAGTGCTCGTCAACAGGAATTGGAAGTGGTCGCTTGAGAAAAGGCAAGCTTGACCAAGTGTATCCTTGAGCTAAATAGAAACTTGTGAGTCTGTCTAGAGGAGAATTCCCTCAAATGGAGAGGGCGAGCACTCTACTAAAGCACTTAGAGGCCCGCTCTGTGATTCTGTATACCATGTTGTGGTTTGTCGTTGTTGCACTGGTACTCCGCTGATGTACCTGTGGTGAGGCTTTGCAAGCATAAAAAAAAGGATCGCCTTGTGGCTTACTTGTATTTCGACTCGGTTAGAGGCTCAGACTCTATGTCTCCTGATCGCCGCTCTCCTCCAGTGAGAGCCCTCTTGAGGCTGTAGCCTCTAGTGATAACTGCTGGTTTTGCTGTGCAGATTGCATTCATACCTTTATGTGCGCTTCTTGTACTCCTCTTTATCTCTGCAGCGTTTGCCGTGCTTCACAGCTCATCGATTTATGGAAATCTTTCCAGCTTTTTTTTCGGGTAAATGGAAGCTGTACTTGCTCTTCAGGCAAAGAAAGGGCAAGGTAGCTCGCTGGAGCTAGCATTGGAGTCGAGTAGTACCATCCTCACGACGACTCCCCGCCGTGTGGTTGAAAATGGAAAAGACCTTTTCTGTATCTACGAGGCACCATGCTGCTCGTTGTACGTTTTAACGGATCACAAGGCTATTCTGTTAGGCACGTACCTTTTTCGGCGCTCCAGAAACCGTCAAATATTGAGTGCCATAGCTGGGGCGGAGATAATGGACTTTCCTATGGACAGCAGCGCACGGATCGCAGCAACTGCTGAGAGCAAGTTGTTGGAACTCTCTGCTGATGGAGATGCCACCCTTGTGGATTTTGTTGGAGATGCTCTTGTTATTGGCACCACTGCCGGATATCTTGGAATGCTTTTTGTTAGCGCTGATCGATGTCATGTACAGGGAAAGTCAGTGCGCGTCCAGGAGACGCGTGGAGTTCAATGGTGCATTTGTTTTGCTTCAAGGCAATGTGTCGGCATCTCTTGCGACACCATAACAATTGTCCATGTTATTCAGGAGGCTGCGGATGCCATTAGTTGGACCAACGAGGTGGAGGTCTGCGCTGCTGTGTCGGCGGCTGCGTCGCAGACTGTACCAGATTGCTTTTTTTTAGCTCATGGGGAAAGTCGCTACCTGACAGTATTGCACGGAGACTCCGACCACAGTTTTGAGAAGAAAACGCTTTCGCTGCTCTCGGAAGAGGTGGATCGAGGTTCTGATATAGCGCGAGTGATTCCGACAATTTATGCGCATGGTTGTGGCAGTCTATGTCTGCTTGCTGTGGTCTTTCCGGACGCTGTGTCATTCACAGCCTGGGAGGGTTACTCGCTGGTGTCCATTGCAACGCTGAGGAATGAGCTCAGTACCTCCTTTGGGTATGCATTTTGGAAAGCCACTGTACATGGTGCTCGTCTGTTCATTCTGCGGTCTGATTCTCGATGCCTCATGTATGATGTGATGATGAGGAAGGGCTTTCTTGCCATAGAGGAAATCGTGGTGGCTCAGCAAGTGACGCTGCCCAGTCATGTGGCCTGCCTAATGGGTGATGTGGAGACTGGCGTCTTCCTTTGCTGGCGCAGCGACACCTCACCTGCGCGCTACACAGTGCTGCTGCAATCCCACGCAGGGGAAGACGAGTTTGAACCTATCAAGGTGCACACTACCGTCCGCCGCTTGTTGGCTTCGACTTCTGTGCTACTACTCGAAGTGATTCCGATCCACAGAAGCTACGGTGTTGTGTGCTTGTTCAGCACGGGCGAGTGCCACGTCTCGTTGTACAACAATCCGGGTACGGTGCTGCTCGCACTCGAGGAGCACCCCTATGACGCAACGAGCTGTCTTGCGTTCGAAAGCAACTCAGGCGGCTACTGTTGCGTACTTGGGTTCAGTGACGGTGACATAAGAGTGTTTGTTGACAGACAAATTCGCGCTAATGTTCGTGCCGCTCACTGTGGTGCTGTAGACCGACTACTCAAACTTCCGAAAATGAATGAAACAGACGACACCTTCTTCGTTAGCATGTCCACGGAAATGGGCACCGTGTGCTGCCACGCCGGTGAGAAAGCTGCGGTGTCACGAACCATGTGCTCCCCAGCGAAGCCGCTTACCGCTTGCCTGCTTAACCGCGAGCTACAGTACATGTGGTTGTTCTCAGATACTACCGGCAACCTCTGGCACCTCCCCACGTGTCGCCTCGAGCGGGCGTTTCGGTCGTCTCAGGGGCCACCAGATCAGCAATTGGACAACCTCCTTGAGCATCACTGGGCATCCGCAATGAGTATCATTAGGTTTCGATACGCAGGAGGGGAACGCTACGCGATGCGTATCGATGTCGGCTCCCTTCTTAGCGGACTTGGTGCAGTGGTGCAACCCCTGCAACGCTCATCTCCAGAGTATAGCTCGGCACTGGGGCTGATGCTTCGGTGCCTCGGCGAGTCCTGTGCTCCTTCACTTCTCATAGACGATGCCCTTTGCAAGGCATTGGATGACTTGGACTTAGTGGTGACTGGAGGGCAGACCTACGAATGTGTTTGGTGCGCAATCCTGTTACTCTGCGGACTGTTAAGCCACACCTTGGATGGAGTCAGTGCGGCTGCGATCTATTCCACAATCCAGTCGCTTGGAGAGAGGCTTACCTCTAGTGTTGCTTTAGATCCACGCCGACAGGCCGACGCTGTGCAGCTTTTTTTCTCTCGCTTCTTTACACTACGACGATCGACACCTGCACCTTTCCGCCACGCGCTTCGGCTGATGGCAACCAAACTGTCTGCGGGCAGCCTCGCCGATGTTGTGAACGTACTGTACTCACGTGCATCTTGCGCGCAGTCACGCCAAGCTGCTGGAGACGAAGAACCCGGTGGGCCTCCGCTGTTTGAGAACGGAGACGCATTTGCTGCACTGCTTATCGTGTTGAAACTGGCCTCTCAGCGCACCGACTACAGCCTCCTAGCGGACAAGATATTTTTCAGCCGCCTTCACCAGAGCACTCTG
Organism: Leishmania lainsoni; assembly: GCA_003664395.1. Taxonomy (NCBI): domain Eukaryota; phylum Euglenozoa; class Kinetoplastea; order Trypanosomatida; family Trypanosomatidae; genus Leishmania; species Leishmania lainsoni. The sequence goes on from RAIA01000035.1 coordinate 7,143, forward strand.
GAGGCTCAGCGTGCCGTTACGACCGCGCTCGACAATAATCACACCCTGCCCAACTGGTCCGCAACATTGTTGGGCTTGGTGGAAAGCCACGCCACTGGGTGTGCCCTGGAGGAAACGGGCCCCTTCCACAACTTTGTGAAGGCCCTTGTGAGGGAAGCATTTGGTGGAAGTGGCGAGGAAACCAAGCTGGCATCGCTGGAAGCGCTCGAGCGGCTGGTGGCGCAGGATCCGCAGGGCTTTCTGTCCGACTACATCATAACAGGCTTTCAGCTTACTCCAGAGTACAGGCCGTACATTATCGTCTTCCTTGCCCATTTCGTCAAGAACTTTCCTTACGAAGCCTACGCCGTGTTTAGCA
>RAIA01000035.1:1287500-1342927 GCA_003664395.1 Leishmania lainsoni
GGGGGAAGGGGGGGGAAGGGGAGCGATTTCGTCTTCGTTCCGTTACTTCCCTTTTTAGCTGACCCCAATACACGGAACGGCCTTGGCTCGTGGCCACACCCACACACACACACACACACACAAAAGTACTCTGCAAGATTGCGCTTGTTTAACTAGCAGGCAAGGTAGATGGCAACAAAGCCGCGGAGTGAGGGTTGGTGTGAGGCGAAAGAGTGCGCAAGGGGGCGCAGCACCATCAGTGACCGTGTGAAACACGGCAGCGTTTCGGTACCCCTTCGCTCTGTTTTGCACAGCGAGACCTCGAAAGGTCCTTCGTAGATGCAAAAAAAAAAAACTTAAAAAAGGGAGGAAGAAATGCGGTGTGATGGGTGAGAGCAAAGAGCCTTCACAGACGTCGCGGAATTGCCAAAAGAAAAAGAAAATATATGGAGAGTTTTGGAAGGGTGGGAAAGAGGCGTGAGACCACGACTTCACCTGCCTTTTCTAGGCCTCAGCAGCGCTGACAACGCAGCTGCCACGCACTATAAGGGAAATGGCAGGTGCCGTACTCCGCTTTGTATGGACGTTTCTTGTTGCTGGCTTCTTCTCTTCATTCACTGAATACACACACACAGACACAGACAGACAGACAGACAGACACACAGACAGTGTACAATGCGTCTCCGGGAGGGCAGTAAGAAAACACCTCCTTCGAGCATGTTGCTAGAAAAGGCACGGGCACCAAATGAGAAGTGCTCGAGGGCGACCGTCAAAAGGCATGTGTAGCAGGACTAGCAGAAATAGAAGAGAAATCGATCGAACGCGGAGGAAAAATCCTCCATCTTCCGCCTTGACGGTACTTCCTTTACACCACCGCCGCCACCACTATCACAGCGCCAGCACTAGTAGGCGAATATGCTATTGCCAAATGATGGGCTTTGGGGGCCCTTCAATTGACCTCTCTCCTCATCTCTGACTCCCTCGCATCTACGAATCAGATGCCTGAGCCGTCCTTCTCCAGAAACATGCGCTCATGTGGTTGCAGTACGCGATTCGACTTCTGCACAATCGCCGAGAAGGGCGGAACATCGCGCACCACCCAGCAGTTGCCGCCTATGGTGCTGCGCTCGCCAATCGTCACGCGCCCTAGTACGACAGCGTTGGCGTACAGCGTGACGCCGTCCTCGATGACGGGGTGCCGTGGTAGGTCCCGAATTCGTTCACCCGTCTTCCTGTCTATCGGAAAACTCCGCGCACCGAGAGTGACACCTTGGTAAATAGAGACACCGTTACCAATGACCGCTGTCGCTCCTATCACGATGCCGGTGCCGTGGTCAATGAAGAAGTGGTGCCCAATGGGGGTGTTAGGGTGAATGTCAATCCCGGTCTCTGAGTGCGCCATCTCCGTCAGCATACGAGTAAAGTTCTGCGGGACGCCGAGCAGGTGCAGCTGATGCGCCACGCGCTGATGCACCATACACCGGAGTCCAGGGTAGCACAGAACTATCTCGCTCGGGGAAGAGGCAGCTACGTCTCCATTGAAAATCGCCTCAACGTCAGTGTGGAGGAGCCAGCGCACGTGGGCCAGTCGCTCCACGACGAACCTTGTTACAATCGCATCTGTCTTGCACTTGCAGTTGGTGAGGAAGGCCCGATTGGCGCCACGGTTGATATCAGCCGTCCCTTGCAGAGTGTTTGCGTTATCGACGTGGGTCTTGGAGAGGGTCCCAGTGGATGGCGACAGTGCACGGTTTACCTTGCACTGCAGCACTCCACGCGTCGGTATCACCTCACCGCCCTCCGCCGCACTTGTCACAGCAGTTCCCCTAGTTTTGTCGGTGGGCTCCCTTGAGAGGAAAGACAGGGATGCGATGCGGTGCCCATTCCATTCGAGCGGCATGCGGTGCGATGTATTCAACGGCTTGAAGGCCTTCGCATTCTCCACTGCTTGGGCATCACCGTGCAAGACAAAGGCAATGTAAATCTGTGTTGTGAGAATGTCTGCGATGTGCCCAATCACCCACTCCATCAGTGAGTCTGACTCAGTGAATGTCGGTGTTACCTGCGACGGCGGGTTCGTCCATTCTGGAAAGAAGACGTAGAAAAGACACTCCATCAGCTCTTTCAGCTTGTGAAGATCAATCCGGGGGTTAAAGGTAAGCAAAGCGTTATCCGTACACTGCGGATTCAGCTGCTCCAGAGCCTCCCGAATGCGGTCAAGGCGATTCATGATTGACAGACGTGTAGACACTTCCCGCAATCACGGGGGGAGGGGGGCAGAAGAAGGTCGAAGGGTAGTTCACTTAGGAGGGAGAACAGGGCAGCGCAGACGACGCAAGAAGGACGCCGTTTGCATGTGTGTAAGCACGTGGCTTGTTAAGCTACAACGTGGAAGAAGAACGCAAGACGAAAAAAAAGAGAGTCTCCAGTGGCGCAGCTATGGCAGGAGAGTAGGCCAGAAGTGGCGGGCAGGGGGTGGAGGGAGGTTCAACGCGCCTGCACACGTGCGCCTCTGGAGAGCAGAATGAGGAGTGAGCAACGCACAACCGGAAAAGAAACGAAGATAAAACATAAAGGCAACTCGATGAGGCAATGCTGGCCTCTAATCAGAGAAAGAGAAGAGGGGGACAAGAATGCAGCTCGAGCACGTGAGAGCGCTTGCGAAGAGATTCACCCGTATCCAGATATATTCGTTGCGTGTGTTTTGCCTAATTGCGACGATGGGACGCGTTTCAGAGCGGGCGACAACAACGTTCGTTAGGCGCACTGTGTCACTGCACTTGTTTTTGCTGTGTTCGTTGCCCTGCAGTTTCGAGGATACGCCTCGACAGTCACAGGTGTCCAAGACGATCCGAAGGGGCACGTTGCAGAAGAGAAAAGAGAACGCTAAACTGGGAGAAAACGAAGCCTGGTTGCCCTTTTCGGTGAGGGTTGAAGAATGCGTGTGTGCATGATGAGGGCGGGTCTACGTGTGGAGGTTGATGTTGGGAGACGTGAGAGCGAGAATGGGCACGCGGGTAGCGCAGGCGGATGTAGACGAGGAGAGGGTAAAGGAAGAGATACAGAACCCAATGCAGACCGACTTCGGAAAAGATAAAGGGAGCTGCTGCGCAAGACTCGCCTTGCCAGCAGCGCCTCCTTACATACGTCGAGGCTCTCTCTAACTGCAATCTGGAGTGGTTCATCCGCCAGAAAAGTCGCAGCTCTCCTTCCCCTGTTCACGACCTCTGAGTCACAGCTCCTGCGCGTGTGTGTGTGGTGTGTGTGTGGGGGGGGGGGGGGTTAATGAATGCGTGCTGCGAATAGCGTGCAGACTACCTTCTGGATGCTCACAGGTTCGTTATCAGAAAGGCCGTTGCGTGTGTGAATGTTTGTATGCACAAGGGAGAGGAAGGACGGTAAAGTAAGTGGCTATACACCTACCCCTTTCCTTGCCCCCCCCCCTTCTTCCCACATCTATAGTCTTTGGTCATTTGGCGCCAAACGTTTCGTAGAGGTGTCTGCCGGCACAAAAACTACAACAATGGCTTACATGCACATCACCACCATTCAGCAGCGACCCCACCTCCCACTCTTTCGCACTCATTGCTCGAGGCCTGAATGAAGGGCGAAGGGGTACTTCTTCAGAATCAGAAGAATGCGTCCTGGTCGAAGAAATGCACCTCCGCTGTTACTCCCGTCCTCTGCGCTCGGGTCCATTGCCGACTTCTTCTTGCGCCTATTACTTGTCACCGCTAGGACTGCGCCGGTCGGCGCTGTTGTGGTGTTGGCAGCGGGATCGGCGAAGACAGGGCCATCGAAAATAAGCTTCACCTTTCCAGTTTTGCCAAACGAAGAGTCGATGACGCCCTTGACAGTGCCAGGATTGCTGGTTTGGGGGTTGTCACGGATGCGTCGGCATCCTCAGGCTCAAAGACGACCACAAGTCGAAGAAACTTCTGTACCTCTGCAAAGAGGTCGGCCTTTTGGCGCCCCTCACCGTTGGCACTGTCTTTATTTCGTTTAGCACTTGAAAACGATCGGGCTGACGTGGCGCTGCCACCTCCGTCGCCTGGCGTCTCCAGCGACACGACGCCGGTGGCAATGCAGCTCCGGCTGTCCAGTACCCGGTTCACTCGCAGCGTGCGATATCGGTAGCGCACTACTGGAAGCCTTCGCCATGCAGGTACCTGAGTGTGATTCGAAGAGTGGTCCGAGTCGCCCAAGGCGGGTGTCGCAGCCGTCACAGCAGTGCTGTCTTCGCTGAACACGTGGCACACCGTGCCGGCAAGTGCAATGCGACAAAAGTTTTCCCTCTCAACATCCAGGCGCATAGCGATCATGAACATGCCAGGGACCGCCAGCACAGGTCGCTCGAGCAGTAGTACGGCGTAGTAGTCCTGCTCCGCCGGTGCGGGCAGTAACGGCCGTCCGGGCGCGCTTGCCGTGGAACTTGTTGACGTATAGCTGATCACGGCCTCGTCACCCAGCTCTTCCACCCACATACTCTCGATGAGCGGATCAAATCGGGCTTCGGCGCCAGAGACGTTGAGGTTTGTGTTAGTGCGCGCCGGCCGCGAAAAGTACCTCATGGTCCCCATCACAGTAGCATGGCCGATCGAAATGTGAAACTTCGTGTGTGTGTCGCATGGCAGTGGGTGATAGCGTACACGATGCACCTTGGCAATCAGCTGAGAGGAGTTCGCCAACGTTCGGCCGCTGCTTGCAGCGCTGCAGAGGACACCGCGTTCCATCCGCGTAGCGTCAAACTGAGCCACACATAGTCCCACTCGGTCCCCACTGTGCGCCAACCCCACCGGTTTGTGGAACACCTGCAGACCCTTTACCTTTCGGGTCATTTGCAGCTCCGGCACGAGCACTGTGTCCCCGACCTGCACCATGCCGGCGACAACAGTCCCTGTAAATACGGTTCCCTGGCCCCGCACAGCGAAGCAGTGATCCACGAGCATGTAAAACCGCTCTGGCCTTTCCCCCTCCCTCTCTTTTGCAGCCTTCAGTGCCACGAGGTCGACAACGCGCAGTACCTGAGGCAAAACCGCCTCAGTGTTTACGGGGGGCCCGATCCTACCCATCACTTCGCGTGGCGCAGCAGCCACCTCCACAATGACCACCGTGGGCCACCGTGTGCGGCGGAACGTCTGCTGCAGCCTTCGCTTGAGTGCTGCCAGTGTCGCTGCTTTTGCTTCCGACGTAGCACCTTGAACAGCATCCACCTTGTTTAGTACAACGACGAGTGGCTTTGCCATCACCTCACCCAGGACGAGGCACTCTGCCGTCTGGGCTTGCATGCCCTTAGTTGCGTCGATGACTAACACCATTGCGTCAATGATCTGCGCTCCACCAACCACCGTGCGAATCAAGGAGGCGTGCCCAGGGCAATCAACCAGCGTGCATTGCACCTTAGTCAACTCGGCTGACTGCAGGACTTCGCAGGCGTCCTCGTTGCCGTCCTCGACAGACACCTCACACGCACTGAAGCCGAGGTCCAGCGTAATTCCACGTGAATGACTCTGTGGACTCTTATCGAAGGCCGCGGTGGAGGCGATGCGTGACAGCGCCTTGGCCAGAGCCGTCTTGCCGCTATCGACGTGACCAAGAAGCCCAATGTTTACATTCAACATTCTTTTTCCTGTCTTCAATGTCGCAGCCTGCGCTGTCGAGTACCGGACCTGCAGGAGGGTGGAAAGGGAAGACGCAGATGATCCTCCCTGTCACGCGTGCGACTGGTGTGGAGGGCGTGAGAACAGAACACACACGCATACGGGCATGCGCGATGGAGGCGGTAAATAAGAAGGGAGGAGGCCTTAATGCCGGTGAGAACGAGAAAGCAGTGCACCAGTCACCCAGTGAGAAAATTACAGGTAGGGCAGAGAGAGGTGCCCACATGAAGCTGGTACAGCTACGCGGCTGTAGAAGCGGCGGTAGAGAAAGGCAGTGGTAGGTTCGTGCATCCGTCAACAACAATGCTTGCTGCACTTCACATGTAGCCTCTCTCTCCCTAGCGCGTTTCGTTTTTTTCCTTGGCTTCATGGAGGCGTTCGATTGTGCGGGAGTGTGTCTGTGGTGGGTGTTTTTTTTTCCGGGGAGGGAGGACATGTGCATTCAGTTGTAGTGCGCATCATCGCGGTACTTCTCCCCAGCATATTTACTAGATGCAGACCAGAGAAAGTACACACCAGGTGTACGCCCACACTAACGCACCGATCACGCTCACAGAAACATGAAAGCGAACATGTACATGTCTGTGTCTGCACATGTGCGCCGAAGTAAACCAAGCACCTCTTTCATATCCTCAACCGCCGTGCAGCGTGGACACAAACTCCACCTCGTCACCGTCTTCCAAGACGTGCTGTACGCCGCCGAACACCTCGGCATCACAGCCGTTAACCAGCACCAGAATACCGGGTCGCACATTTGTGCCAGTGGCGTCGACGAACAACTCCGGTCTTTCCTTGATGTGGTCCCGCCGCAAAATGTCAATTACCTCTGCAACGGTTGCGCCAACAGGTACCACATCTGCCAAAGTGATGTTCCCCTCCTTGTTGAAGAGCAGCTCGCAGCCACCGCTAAGTGAAATCTTGATTTTTTTATGCATCGCCTCCATTGAGTTTGCCGTTGGGTCCTAATGATATGTGTTTAGCAGTTGCGTGGTAACCTTGTGAACGTCAAGCGTAGCGCTGCGCTACGACAAGTTGAGACAGGCACTGCGGCGTGGTGCTGCTTCCCTGGCACTCACAACCAGAGTCTGTGGAGAGAAAAAGAGGTTCAAACATGCGCAACTCACAAGAGAACGAGATATGAAAGCGGAGAACTAAAGGTGGACATGAGCATTGAAAGATGCGGAGGAAGGAGGAGACTACAGTCATAGACACAAGGCGAATGTACTCGAGGGCACGAACACACGCACACAGAGAGGAGAGAACAACAGCTGCGCAGATCCACCAGAAAAAGAGAGGCAAAGCACAACAGAGGAGGGACACTATATAATGCGTAGCGTGGTGCGCAACATGATAGGGGTGATCCAAGTATGCGGCTACAATGCTGAAGAACATCAACGCGGCAGGCGACGAGAGCGAACTTCTTTATCGTCCAAAGACATCTCTTGGACGAGCTGTAACACGCAGGGACTCATACTTCACAATGAAATACGAATGCATCCCCTTGTATGAGCTCGTCAATCCCCTCATCATGTATGTCATGCATTTTCACACCTCGACCTTACGATTTGACTTATGCACCTTCTTCACAGAGATAAGAGAGAGGACTACATCGGTAAACAAAGTAAAAAGAAAAAAAAACAGAATTGGAGGCCTGAAGATGAAAAGAGGACACGCACATATATTACCATTAGTTTTCCTGTGCTTCAACGCAGCCATTCCCTGGCATGGAAGCGCGAGTTCATTTCCACACTACCCCCCCCCGGGTCTGTCACTGGCCCGTCGCGTCGCGTGAAGCAGCCATAGACACACCTTAGAGCAACGCTCCCATTCTGCCAGTCGCCCCTTGGTGCATCCCTCGGGGTGGCCCAGACGCCCCACACCAGTGGGCAGTGAGGGTCAGGTAAGACACACCCAAATCATGCGAACACTTCGCCCGCCATATGGTTCGTATGTACGCGTTCCCTGTCGCAGGTCTCTCGGATGCGACGCCATCCACGATCTAATCACCGGCATCCGCAGCGATACATCGCTCTGACTCCTCCAGGTCATAGGCGCTTGACTCTCGGACCACCAGCAGTGGCTTTGCACTGGCAAGAACAGGTCGGCCTGGCTCCCCCATGGTACGGGGATTGGACTCTGGATATGGCGCTGAGGGCGCCCTGGTTACCAGGGCATACGAAGAAGAAAAGGAACAAGGAAAGAAAAATACGGTTGAATCAAAAGTGAAACGAGTGCATGACAAGTGTGCAATTAGTGGGAACAGAGAGGACGGAGAAGGTTTTTTTTTGGAGGAGGGTGGTGCCCCTTAAGATATGCTGTTGAGAATTGCACCGAGGCAAAGAAGCGCGCAAAGAGGGGCACCCACAAAAGAAGAAGCGAAGAGGGCAAGCTGAAAAGGTTCAAGAGAGGAGAGTGAATTCCGTGGAAAGCCCAACTCTACATCATTTTTTTTTCTGTTTTACATCGTCACTGTCTTCATTGTTGTTGGACGCGTGCGTTTTTCTTGCCGGTGGTGTAGGGAAGGAGAAGCGAAGCAAAGGCCGAAAAAAAAAATAGCGACAGTTGTGTTTCGAGGTGTGCCTGCAGAGCACAACCACAAACACCACAGACACACACACACACACAAAACAAACAAACAAAGCACAGACGTAATGAAGTAAGATGAGAAGAGGGGGGATGTAAAAGTGGCATACGTGCACCTGAGCGTCCCGCCCCGCCCCCCTCAATGGCCTGCAACAGCAAGTGAGAGATGAAAGCAAATGAGTGGTGGAGACAAACAGATGTCAAGAGAGAAGAACACAATGGTGAAGAATCTTCAGAGGTACATGTATAGAAGTACAGGAGAACGACGTGCGAGTTGCCAAAATAAAAAAGAGCTTCAAGGAAGGGCAACACGCGATGAGCTCCACATGGACCCATAATGAGCCAATCAAAAAGTGAACAGAATATTAGAGTGACCTGAGTGTTAAATCGAGGAGCTTTCAAATCGTCTTTTCCCATCCCTCCGTCTACGTTACCGAAACTTTCCTCTGCTCGCCCGCCTCCGACTTCACGCAAGATGTTAAGGGCCTAGTACAAAGGCTCAGGGAATCGGAGCAGCGCTTCAATGAACAAATATGCCCCTCGGCGAACCGCAGTATCAGCGGGCACGACAAAGAGATTTCACCTCGCATAGTGGGAGAAGGGAAAAGAAGCCGCCCGGAGATGCAGACGCGCTGAAACAGAAGCGCAAGAGGACACCAAGGATCCCTGTGAAGGCGTGGCAGGAGAGCAGGAAGACATGTAAATGCAACGGCACTCTTTCTGCTGCTTCCACTCCATTCTCCATGCGATCTATTCACTTTTGTCAGTACCTCTCGCTTCTTTCTCGGGCTGCCTGCTCTGTACCTCAACCGCATTCAAAGATAGAGGAAAGAGCGCAGCGGTATGAACGCTGACATGGAGCGAGAACGCCAAACACAACAAATAGCTGAACCGCGCGAGGAAACAACGCGAGGCAGGAGATGGATTGAAGAACTACGAAACGGGTAAAGGGGGTGAGAGGCCGCCAAGAAGGCAAGCTCCCAAGGACTAGAATACCAAGAGGAAAATGAGCGGAACGTACTGGCAGCTGCTACGTCATGCATACACTTTCTACAAGCGACTAGTGACAATCACAGAAGCGTCGACTTCCACTCCCTCAGCGCACACTGAGGGGTCCTTCCAACGAACAGTGAGGCAAAACTTTTCGGAGAAGAGAGAAGAGGAGAAGCACGAAAAATTCGACGTGGCGAAAACAATCCATAAAAGCACAGTATAAAGAGAGAAGCAAAGAGAATAAACAGAGTGAGCAAGAGGGACATGGTGGCCGGCAAAACTCGTCCAATGCAAACGACCCTCTTACCTCTAAGATCCCTCGCTTTGAATTGTGCCTGCGGTGCAACTGCCTTCCTTCCTTTGGAAAATGCTGATCAACAACCCATTATCTACGGGAGAGAGAGAGGGGGGTGTGGGGGGAAGAAGTCAATGAGAAGGAAAAGTAGTCTAGAAAGAAACCCCCCCACACAGAGGGGTCTGCCTTTGCATAACGCTCGCACGTATGACAGCTTAGAGACGAGAAAAGGGTGCCGAGGGAGGATGTGGCTTCTGGAAATCCATGCGCAGAGGAGTGCCACATCGTGCTTCTCTAGATGTTGTGGTGTGTTGTTTGGTCTTCTGCACCACATGCCACTTGACTGTCTCGTAGTGCAGACAACAGGCCAGGAGACTACCACCTTACCTCGGCTATGCGCTGTGTGAGCACATGGTGTGTAACAGGTACGATGGTGGGGCATCAAACGGAGGCGTTGCGTCGAACGGCGGGGGCGTGGCGCTGCGCATCCGTTGGTGATACGGCGCATACGTCTCGTCCTCCTCCACAGACCTAATCATCCGTTCGCGCGCCTCGCTGGGGATGCACTCAAAGGAGCGGCGGCTTAGTTTTGCAGTCTTCACTACTGCGTTAGCGACTACTACATCGGCAACACAGACGTGATGGTAAAGGAACTCGATGTGACCAGCGAAGTCACCGCGGTGTAGCAGCGCCACTTCTTTCATATCGCCATTCTCGGCATCCGGCACCATCACGCGCAGGACTCCCTCTATTACGATATGCATCCAGTGATTTGGCACACCGGCCACGATCAGTCGCTGCCCCTCTACATAGCTGTCCTCCTTGAGACGCTCTGCGACGGCCTCCAGTTGGTGAGAGGTCAGTCCAGCGAACACTGGAAGCGATGACAGAAAGTCAATGTACCTGTGCCGTTTGTCCTCCATTGCGCGTGAAGTAATCATCTTGTAAGTACGGCGCTCTAGCGAGGCGCACTGCATCGAAACGCGCGCGACGACGTCGGCATCGTTTGATACTTCGTACATCAAGCCTAAATCCCCAAACGTGGATCCGCGCACCAGCGGCGCAGTCACCACCTCACGGTCCTTCTCTACCGTCATTTCTGCCTCACCGTCAAGCACAATAAAAAACGTGTCGTTCGCATTCCCTTTTTCCAATATTTTCGTTCCTGCCGCGAACTCCTCTATGTCCATGATGGACGCAAACTTGGCAATGTCACTGTCGTCCAGCGTGGAAAACAAAAAGTGACGCACAAGAACGCGCGAGATGGTCTTCACCTTCTCCTGTGACTTCGGCGTGGTCGGAAAGTTCGCAATCCGCGCCTCGTCAACGTCTAGTGAAGAGTCCGAGATGGCGCCGCGGCTCGGACGCTGCATTTGGATGGTGCGGCGTCGCTCATCTTCGTGGTCATCTATGAACTCCTCCTCCGCCTCCTCCTGCTCTGCCTCTCCGCCCTGGGAGTGTATTTCGAGCGTGGTGCTCTTCCCGCTCTCGGTGTCCTGACGTCCAAACCTGAATCCCTTGAAGGTCTCCTGGTAGGAGATTGTCTCGCTGCGGGAGATGCGCGGTCCCTCGTGTATGCCATTAGTTGTCGAGTTCACGGACTCCGACTCCTTCATCGCGGTTTGGTCCAGCGGGGGCGGTGACAAGCGCTTTGGCCGTGCAATCGACATTGAATTCGTCTGCCTTGCAGCCGGCTCATTGACCGCAGTAGGTGCAGATGCTGATACGGCGCCTACGGACGGCTTGGCGCTCGCGCTCGCTGAAGCCGTACCTATCGGCTTTGACCTGTGGACCGAGGGCCTCTTTCCTGAAGCTCTGCTCCCCAGTTTGAGCAGCTGCAGAGATATTTCCTTCGAGAAGCCAAAGTCAATGCCTCTCTCCTGCACCGCGTACGTCTTAGGGCGCAACTTCGTCCTCGCAGATACAGCAGCCACGGTCCTAGGTCTTTCGCGCTTTGAAGAGGTGGAGACAGAGGCATTCATCCTGCTGAGTCTCGGAGCAGACATTCCCTTAAGTCTCATATGCTTGCCCGATGCACATTCCATCACGCAGGGGGAAGTGGTACTCTTCGACATCGACGACGAGAATAGTGGCAGACTCGCTTGGTACCTCAGCTTTCGACGCGGTTCCTCCTCTAGGGCCTTCCTTGCAGCCTCGGCATGCATAAGTGATTGCGCGTCAGCTAAGTCACGGAGGTGCTGGTAATCATCAATGCTGTGGCTGATGTTCTGCAGTATCTTCACCCGAACTTCCCTCGGTGCGTCATCGCCCATACGCCTCACCAGCTGCGCGACGCACTTGTCGAAGCTGGACATCTCTAAAGGAGGAGACCCTGTGGTGTGTGATGCGGAGCAGGTGTGTCAGACAAGGTGTACGAGTGCGTATCGGAGAGAGAGAAGGCAAAAGATGGAGCTCGTATGACGCGCGGGGAAATGTGCAGTGAAAAGAACGAAAACAAACGCTGCACGAGCGACAAGAGCGGATCAAGGCTTATTTCCTACAAAGAGAAGCACTTTTGCACGGAGAGGAGAAGAGATGTGCTTCTCTTTGCAAGGCATATCACATATGCAAGCGGAAGTGCGCAGGCTGATAAAGCGAAAGACGGTGCGGCAGACAAAGTACAAAATGAAGCGGCAAAGAAAAAAAAGAAGGGAAACCGGAAAGAAGGGCCACTCAGTTCCTGCTGGCGTGTGTATATGTGGGAGGGGAGTTGGGGGCGGGTGGGGGAAGGAATGATCCAGTATCGGCGGTTGAATCGTGGTGGTCACTGCTGATGATGTTACTCAGCGGTTCCCTCTATTTATTTCCTTCTCTTTTTTTTCCTTTGCACATTACGATAATGACACCATGAGTAAGGACACGCAGAGTACGACGCAGGTTTATTACCCACGTACGAGGGTTTTGCGTGCAGTTGTATGTCCAGGAGAGGAAACGTGATGAATAGAACGGAGAGGAGGAGGAGGGAGTAGAGACGGGGGCGAAGTATACATGAGTCCCGTGAGAAGCGAAACGAGCGCTGGCTTGCGGTACATTGTCGCTCAAATGCACATGTCACTCTTCCTAGTGCGGATATGAGGAATGCGGTGGAAGGGAGAGATCAGTGCCTCAAGACATGTGGGTTCCACATCACCTGCGCACGTAGAGCCTCCCTGATTCATGTGGCTAGTACGATGTGGGAAGTTGTCTTTAAGCATTACACAGTACACCTGTCGTATGGCTACGCGATTGCGCGAGCTTCAGTTTCATCTTCTGCGCCTTCTTCATCAATGACACCGCCAAGGATAACAACAGTAAGAACTGCGAATGAACAAGGCAGGTCATAATGATTCCTTTTTCCTCAACTCCACACAGTACTCAAAAGAAGTTACAGTCAGCGCATGAGTCGTGGAGAGACAGCGTCGGGGAAAGTGGATAAGAACCAAAAAAATTGATCTAAGAAAAAAAAAAAGACAGGGGCAGACCGCAATGGAATCCCGCCCCAACGGCACCCTAATAAGACTCGCAAACTACTGTAGCACACATACACACAGCCACAGTCGCGTACAACGTGTGCGAAGGAAACGAAATAAAAACACAGCAAAAGCACGAGCAGGTGGAGGAGGAGGGGCTGGGCAGAGCAAACCCCACACGGACAGTCCCCAAGATGAACACAAAGACAACGTAGTCAAAGCAGAGCCACACACAGCCATGACGTACGCAGAGGGGCGAGGAAGAGAGAAGAAAGAGTGGAGGCTCGAAAGAAGATAAGAGAGAACGAGAGAAGTACGAGAGCGACGTACAGTGAAGCGACTCTCATACACTACGACTCTACCACTCCACATTGTGCGTCAGTGTACCAGTACATGGCCGTGAATCTCGCACCCCTTGCCCAGGTGCGACTCCATTTGTACGTCCACACCAGGAAATGAGCGCCTGCTGTACTTCCGTGCTGTTCAGTCTCTGAGTAGTAAACCACCATCGACGAGCTAACGGACAAACAATGAACGCACAAGTTGACTGGGAAGGCGATTTTTTCCTCTCCTTCTGGGGGTGTTTGTTTCCCTTTCATTAAAGGAGAGCGTGGCACAAACAAAAATCAGCGAATGTTGGCGATCGAGGAGTTGACGGAGGCCAAGAGAGGTGAATAATACCAAAAAGAAACGTACGCACACGCACACGCACACGCCCATACAACAACAACAACAACCATCAAACACACACACACACACACATGTATGTATACCGGAAAATAAAGGCGCGAGCTGCCTGGATAGGCGACCCCCTCCTCATGCACGTCGAGAGAAGCAGAGAGAGAGAGACACACACGCACGACATAAAGTGAAATAGACACCCCAATTCAAGCGGAGAATACAGCAGCCAAGCCAGCGCCTTTAGCACCCACTTTCTTTCACGACTACGTAGCCCCGGCTTCGCCCATCGGTAATGGCGAGATGTTATACGGAAACTTAAGACATCCGCAGAGCTGGTGGCACACAAAAGAAGGCTCTGCTGTCATTCAGCAGATAGGCATGTACGTGTGGCAGCGCCCCGCACAAATGATAGAGCGAAGGAAGTTAAACCGTTGATAAGGTCGGGTAACGGCACGTGAACGCTGCGGGGCAAGAAATCAGAAAGCGAGAAACTCATACCTGAAGCTTTCAGGTGGCATTACTTCCTACATTTCCACTCTAGTACTCTCAGGGGGCACATTGGGCTTCGAACGCCGCCGCGTCGCGATTACCGCCGGTGGGATCACGGTCGGACCGCCGTTTCCATTGTTGATACCAGTAGTGGGGGACGTGCCTAGGCGCTGAGTATCGCCGCCGCCCTTACCGTCGGTTCCTCCACCAGCTGTAGCGCCGTTCGCAGTCGCCCCACTGCCGCTGCCGTACAGGACCGAACGCGGCGGCCCCGTCGGCGCCGTTTGCAACAGTAGCTCAATGGCCGTCTCCAGTGGCACAAAACTGCGCACACCGCTGAAGGTGGTTCGGGGCAGCAGGCGTGCGCCCTTGATCGTGATCTTATCTGGGTACTCCTCTGCCGTCAAGCTCTTCATGACGGCCGCGAGCAGAGCGTCTCCAGACTCGCTCGTGGTCGCCTGCATCTCCTTGCCATGCTTCTTGAAGGCCTGCGTAAAAAGCAGTTCCGCTGACTCGATCTGCAGCTGCCTCTGTAGCCAAAGAGCGAGCCCGCGTGTGGAGTGGAATTGTGTAAAGGTCAGACGACTTATCGGATTCATACCCTTAATATCGAGAAGCCCTAACAGCATCGCGCGACCGGTGTCGCTGAAGGTCGCTGGTGAGTGCATCACAGGCAGTGGGCTTGGGAGGGCGGTGTCAAACTGCTCGGCTTGACAGCTCGTCATCGGGATGACCGGGTTCAGCGTGTCAGCCATGACGTGAGAAGTCTCAATGGTATAACTGTGCACGATACCGGTCTCCGTGAAGGCCACAACACGGCTGGAGGAGTCCTTACGCTTGCCAGATTTGCCAACGGCAAACATATTAGCCTCCGAGAAGTTGCAGCTGCGGAAGTCAAGATAGGGCGTGTTTAACGCAACCAACTTCGCGTAAAGCAAGTTTTCTATCTGGTTTACCCAACCCATGCTATTACCGTATAAGAAGGTGCCCCGCTTGTTGGCGTGGGCGTGCATGTCGATGAAAAGTGCTACGTGGCTGCCCAGCGACCGCAGAAGGGCGAGAACTGCGTACGGCGCGGGGTGCTGCTTAGGTGACGGGTCCCTGTACATGCGATTAAGGTCGACACCGTTTGAGTCGACGCGGCTGTGACCGCGTACTACGCCGTCCGGATTCAGCATCGGTACGATGTAGAAGACAAAGTTACGTCGCAGAGCTGCCGCACGACTGTCCGTGCAGTTCAATAGAAAATCAATGCAGCCGTGCATGAGATGGCTGCCTGGGCATTCACCTGGATGTACACGAGCCGTTAGCACCACGTACTGTTTGCCAGAGAAAGAGAAAGGTCTCTCTGTCTGACCGAGAGCCGAGGAGTAAGGAAGGCCATCCTCCTTTGAAATGAGGTGTGCCCGCTCTATAGTCATTCCGCTGCAGTCGCTAATCGTCAAGAGTGTAATGTCTCGTCCCTCCAGCGACTTGCACAAAACCTCCCGGTGGAAGTAGATCCCACTGTGAGGCCCACCGTACGAAACAGCGACGTTGTCGGATTTGGAGCTACCAACGCGCTTCTTACTCTTGACGCTGCTTCCAGCCGGTGCCTTGGTTAGACTGCTTCGGCAGTGAGACTCCGTCGCGCCACCTTCCTCTGAGATCGAGCGCAGCACCAGGTAATCGGGTACCTGTACACTGCTCTCCTGCATCGCACTACTTCGTAGAGCCTCCTCCTGCCACATTGCAAGATTACATTGCAATGTGGAGTAGGTGTACGGGTGATTGCTTGCAATGTAGATTGCGGGCGCGTCTCGACGTCCCTGCGGGGGTGTATATGTTACCGAGATCACCGTCTCGATTTTGAAGTTGAAGGTGAGGTTCATAGCAACATTCTTCTTCTTCTTTTTCTTCGCGCCGGTCCCAGATGCTTTGCTCATCGGCGAGATGGAGAAGGCGGTTCCGCCAGTGGCCCCATTACTAGTGATGGCTGGGGAACCATCGTCAACGTCGTTGTTGCCCTCATCACCTCCCTTGTCACTGTCGGCGTCGTCCTTCAACACGGGCTTGTGCACAAGAAGAGGGTATCCGGGAGTTTCTGGCATTGTCTCTAGGGCCTCAACGTGCGCCTTTCCAGTGATGCGACTGTACTGTGGTCGCGTTGGCACAACAGCCATGACCGGCATCCAATCATAGGTGAACATGTTGCTGTGCGCCATGCCGACGAAGCAGATTGTGACGATGGCGTCCTTGCTGCCGCCTCGGACGGAGAAGTGGAACCACTGTCGGTTGTTGGTCTGCCAGGGTGAGTTGCCACAGTCCATTGCGGTGTACATGCGATACTGGAACGCATCAACCCGCTCCACCTGAATGAGGTTGCCGCTATCGAACTGCGATGAGAACTCGAGATTGTCTTCCTTGAAGTAGAAGGTGCGTTGGTTATTTGGTGGTCGCTGAAACACCCAGTACGCATCGTTGGCTTGCAGCCCTTGTACCGTCGGGTGTGCGGCATGAGCATGCGATACCGGTGTCTTGCATGGCACGTCACTAGGCCCATTTCGAGAAGGACCAGGAGTCAACTCCTGCCCAGAGGGGAAAGTTGAGTTCTTGGGCGTGTGTTGTGAAGCGTCGCGGCGTCCTTCGACAGAAGGCCGCCGTGAGCTTGCCTCTTTTGGCGAACTCTGCTGGGGGCAGGTGCTGTACCTCAGTCCCATTGCCGTCACCTTTTGGTCGCTGCGTTGGCACAAGTTACTCGACGGTCCTTCGCTAAGCAGCCCTGTGTTGAAAAATAAAAAAGGAGATGCTCCGCTGCGACGATGCTTGCAGAGGGGGGGGGTGTTGGTGGGGAAAGTGCACCGCGCGTAGACCGTGAGTCGGAGGAGATCGGTTGGACTGAAAGCGCACGGGCGCTACCAGCCGAAGAGACGGACGCTACCGAAGGCCAGGGTATAAGGGAGTTAAGCCGTTGAGACAGTTGTATAGCGCTCCTCGGCGAGTAATCAGGGTTGTTGAAATGAAGATGCTGCTGCGGGTACCTGCTTGGTGACTGCGGTTCTGCGCAGCTGATTGTAGACAAAGACAAGTAACGTTCTAGTACACTCACCTCGCTACTCGTTAACGGAAAGGAGAAAAGCAACGATCGGTTGAGGCGCTGCTGGTGACGTGGAGCTGATGGCAACGTGTAGCACTCACACGGCGAGCGAATATGAAGCTTTCCTGCTCCTGAGATCGATGTTTGAGCGATGTGAGGTGCCTGGGGAGTGCCAAGGCGAATGCGCGGCCCGCACCTCCCACTCAGGGATGTCGGATGAGTATGCAGAGAAATCGCTGTAACGGTCGCTCCCAACAGCCTTCCTTGTGTCTACACGCACGTCGTAGGTGAGGCCCTGCACGTCAGCCTCCTCTGCTGACCTGCCGGTGAGAATGTTGAGGGATTGATGGTGGTGCTCCCTCCAGCCTTGCTGCTGCAGTGACTGTAAAAGCTGAAGTGCGTCAAGTAGCGAGTCCTTGTTGGGCAATTCAACGGCATTTACAGAGCTTCTACGAGGCATTCATCCCCAAACGGCAATCTACCAGTCGAACAAGCGAAAGCCACAACTTCAGGGGGAAAAAAAAGAAAAGCCTTTTCCGCGTCGCAAAGTCAACCGTCGAGAAACTGTGTATGTGTGTCGCGGCCTGTGACAGCTTAGAACGAGGGTAGCTTATCACTAGGCTTCTCTCCTTTCGTTTTTTTTTTCTCGTCTGGAGCACACAACTGTTCGTTCAGTCGAAAGGTCTTTGCAGTGAACACGCATGAACAGCAGAACGAAAATAAATATGAACGAGAAAAATACCGAACGTACAACACACCGCGTAGACACGCACCGAGAGCTAAATGAACGCTGTGGTACACAACGACTAGAAAAAAAAGAAGCGCGGCCGTTTACCACAAATAGAAGGGAAAACGGCAGAGCCCGAGAAGATTGCCTGATCAGAAGGTAATGCACAACTGGTGAGAGTACGGCATAAACAGTGCCCAGGGAGTGATGAGGAAGGAGAAAAGGAAACGTACATTGAACACCAACAAGCGCTCCAAAAGGCACCAAAGTTAGCAGTGACTTTGATGTGTACAGTCACTGCTTCTCACCGTCCGTATACCTCTCCAGTATTTGAATACGTACTTTGTGTGTGTGTGTGTGTGTGGAAGGTGCATGTATGCCGCCTCGTCTAACAGAGACCAAGAGATGCCGTCGGCTTCTCCACTGTAATACGGAATGATGACTTTTAGGACCTAGCAGTGTCTACCACTATACCCTTCCGTTCGCCCGCGTGAGGGAGTGAAAAGAAGAAAGAAGAGCGAGAGAGTTATACCAAAGGGCATTAGCAAGGTAGTCCATTCCGCCCATCCACCTTACATCTGGGGTGGGCTAAGGCCTCGCTAACACTGAGTGCATACAGTCAGAGAAAAAAAACACTTTCTACGGACAAGGGCATAGATACGCATATATGGGGCGGTGGTGACGGAGGAGAGTGCGGTGCCACCTGTCCGTCCAGCTTTATGCCGCACCTACCGCGTCCGCTAGTCGTGCTTATGCGTAATGCACACACCGCAGCACCCATGCCAGGTGACCCATGCAGCCATGAAGCGCCGCAATGACGGCATAAATACTTGAGCAGTACTTGCGGAAAGTATCACGAGCAGAACTGTCATCCGTAAGAAGGGCACCCGGGGTTCCAACAAAGAAAAAAAGAATCAGTAGCGTAGCGCACCGCTTGGCGCGCTGCTGCGCTTCTGGTGGTCAGCGAGATCGTGTCGCCAAGACGTGCATAACACAACAGCGTGCCTGGTGGCCGACTCACACACGCTGAATCATTTCCACACTCTCTTGCGTCGGTGTAGAAGTCGCATGCTGAGTCGCTCGTCGTCATAGGAATGATGCGCCGTAGTGCACTCGTTGTGGACCACTTACAACACTCATTGAACTCATCCGAAGAACTCGTGGAGTGCGTGGTCAGCAAAGACCCATGCAGCAAACCATGCGACCCCGGGACGAAAAGAACCGTGCCTTTTTCACCAATCACCAATATCAATGAACCGAACATCTTAGGACTCGGGGTCCCGCGATACAGTGGCAGCAAGAGACGCTAGAGCAGATCCACTGACACATTACGAGCTTGTTCGACAGACTTCCTTGGGAGTCCCCTTCCTATGGCAACATCCGTCGCCTCTTGGTCGGAAATAACAAGACAAAAAAAAGGACCTGCGAGAAACGTCATTTTTTTCGTATTTCGGGCGAAAACGCTGAAGCATCACACTTCCCGACAACGACTCCATCGCATGGTGCACCACGCGACAAGAGCCTTCAAGTCATACCTTGTCCATACGAGAACGAGCCGGCACCAACGCTGCATGTCCCTCAGGGTACCACGAGTACCATGCCAATGGTGCTGTAAAGTCTCGCTTCGCCAATCGTCTCAGGCTTCGCCACGTTTCTGTCCATTTTCCTCATCAGCCTTCAATTCAACTAGGAGGTGAGCGAAAACGAGCATCGGAAACTGCGAAACAGCTATCGCAAAACAAAATACAGTCCTTACCTCTGGAATTTAACCCCAGTTGCATTCAACCACTCATCACTTCAACGTTGGACCTCACACGCTCTGAGGCAACATTTCCCCAAAAGCCAAACAAAACACATCGCCATCGTCTACCATACCGCCCATAAAACTATCAATCACCCTCAGAACCCTCTCGCAGCTGACAGCCAACAAAAACAAATAATCATAAAACCAAACACACAGTCACCACCACCTCACGGCTGACATTCAACAAGACACAACAAGTCACACCACAACACCAAAACACACGGTTTCACCTAGAAGGCTACATTACAACCAAAAAAGACAGTGGCAAACAAGCGCAGAGAATTCAAAAATAACCTCAACAACCTCACAACTAATCATAACAAAAGAGAAGACCTCAAACACTACGCAGCAGAGTGGACGAGGAGGGCGGTGGCGGCCAAATGGGGGAGGCTGCGGGAGAGCAAAAGGGAGGCGAGTCTTCGCAATGGCGCGTATTGGCCGCCGTCGCGTGCGCATGTGCGCGCCGTTGCTCGTCGGTCCGGGCGCGTTTCGGGTGTGATGGGGAGAGAGAGGCGGGGGAGAGGGTGAGAGAGCCCGAGAGAAATGCGGGGGAAGGAGGGGGGTGGGGGCGACGCTGAGGAGGCGCGCAGGTGGGGGCGCGACACGTGCGCAGGAGGGCGGAATCGAGCGCAAAGAAGCCGGAGAAGGAGAAGGGAGGCGAGCACGCACACGCACTCCGTCTCCCCAGGCGGAGGCAAACGGCAGCGGCAGGCGAACAAGGCAGAGTGCGTCACGCGCTGCTCCTCGGGTGTCGGTGTCCCTCCCACCTATGTTGTCCATTTCCATGTTGCTACACTTTGTGGGTCCCTCAGAGGCAATCAAGCGTGTGCATTTGCCATCAACGCATCGCCCCACCCAGCCCGCCCGCCCCCCTCGCCGGCACGCGCACAAAGAGCAACGCACAGGGAAGGCCGGCGGCACAGGCGACATAGGGACGAGAGACGCACGCACGCACAGGCCCCATGCCACTGTTGCCAGAGGGCGACAGAGAGCTGGGCGGAGGCGGGAGCCTGGAGAGAAAACGGCAGCCACGCTCCTCGCTCCCATGGCTCATTTTCCCGCGCGCTTCGCCCGCCTGCGACGTCCGCGTCGTCACCCCGCTTCCACCAGCACGCGCCTCCGCAGTCAAGGCTGCGCCGGGCGAACGGGAGGGGAGGGAGACGGCAGCTTCGCGACGGCAGTGAGGGCGGGGGGCGCAGAGGGCGGAAGGGGGCGTGCATGGGCAATACAGGCGCCACGCACAGCAGCAAAGCACACAAACAAAAAAAAAAACAGAAAGCACAAGAGGAGACGCACCGACGACAGTAGCGGGGGCGAGGGCGAGCCATGAATGCACTGGAGACTCTCCGCCATGGGCAGGCCATCAGACGTCCGCATGCGCCGCCACGTCGCGCGAGAGGGAAGAACGCACCAGACAAGCGACGCACACACGCCGGGCGCGCTGCACAAGCAACTGCACGGGAAGAGAGACGCAAAGGCAAAGGCGGCGCGAGCAGCCCCTCCGGCGAACGGCAAAGGCGGAAATCCGCAGCGCTCGCTCCTCCCCGCTGGCATCGGCCTCTCCACGAGGGCGTCGTTGCCACACAGCGCAGCTGCTGCCAAGGCCGCCCGCCGCCCACCTCTGCCCTCCCCCTACTCCTCCTGACTGTTGCCCTCTTCCGAGTTGCAGGTCACATCTACGTTTTCATGCGGCCACGGGATAAACAAGAAAGCAATGTTGACGAGGTCCAGGCACAGGGCAGCTGCGAAGAGAAAAAAGCCGATCCCAAAATCAAAATCACGTTTCAGTCGGGGGCATGCAAGACCTTCGTCAGTCTGATAAGACACCACCATAAGTGCCAACGGAATCGCCAATGTGACGAAGCCAACAATATTGAGCAGCAGACCCACCCAGCGGACGCAACCGTAGCAGCACAGCATAATAAAACCCAGTACAGTAGCCGTTAAGTACACAACGATGGTAATAACGGCGAATACCCGAGCAACGCGGAAGTGAGTACGACGGGTAGGACACATTACCCAACGATCATCCGATGTGGCTGCATACACGATGCTGTTGCAGTTTCTCTTTACACCCCATAGAAGCACACAGGAAGTTTCGTTAAAGACACTTCTCTGTCGACTTCGAAACATGTCCAGCGCCGTACCCACCAGCACCAGCAAGAACGCGATGAACTGGAGGACCGCGTACACCATAAGGAAGGGGTTGAACTCCATTTTCGCAGGTGGACGGCAACAGCACCCGAGAAAGACCAAGTGGAGGTGGGCAGCGGAAGAAGCGCACGGGGGTCGATACGGTGTAGCAGAGTGGACGAGGAGGGCGGTGGCGGCCAAATGGGGGAGGCTGCGGGAGAGCAAAAGGGAGGCGAGTCTTCGCAATGGCGCGTATTGGCCGCCGTCGCGTGCGCATGTGCGCGCCGTTGCTCGTCGGTCCGGGCGCGTTTCGGGTGTGATGGGGAGAGAGAGGCGGGGGAGAGGGTGAGAGAGCCCGAGAGAAATGCGGGGGAAGGAGGGGGGTGGGGGCGACGCTGAGGAGGCGCGCAGGTGGGGGCGCGACACGTGCGCAGGAGGGCGGAATCGAGCGCAAAGAAGCCGGAGAAGGAGAAGGGAGGCGAGCACGCACACGCACTCCGTCTCCCCAGGCGGAGGCAAACGGCAGCGGCAGGCGAACAAGGCAGAGTGCGTCACGCGCTGCTCCTCGGGTGTCGGTGTCCCTCCCACCTATGTTGTCCATTTCCATGTTGCTACACTTTGTGGGTCCCTCAGAGGCAATCAAGCGTGTGCATTTGCCATCAACGCATCGCCCCACCCAGCCCGCCCGCCCCCCTCGCCGGCACGCGCACAAAGAGCAACGCACAGGGAAGGCCGGCGGCACAGGCGACATAGGGACGAGAGACGCACGCACGCACAGGCCCCATGCCACTGTTGCCAGAGGGCGACAGAGAGCTGGGCGGAGGCGGGAGCCTGGAGAGAAAACGGCAGCCACGCTCCTCGCTCCCATGGCTCATTTTCCCGCGCGCTTCGCCCGCCTGCGACGTCCGCGTCGTCACCCCGCTTCCACCAGCACGCGCCTCCGCAGTCAAGGCTGCGCCGGGCGAACGGGAGGGGAGGGAGACGGCAGCTTCGCGACGGCAGTGAGGGCGGGGGGCGCAGAGGGCGGAAGGGGGCGTGCATGGGCAATACAGGCGCCACGCACAGCAGCAAAGCACACAAACAAAAAAAAAACAGAAAGCACAAGAGGAGACGCACCGACGACAGTAGCGGGGGCGAGGGCGAGCCATGAATGCACTGGAGACTCTCCGCCATGGGCAGGCCATCAGACGTCCGCATGCGCCGCCACGTCGCGCGAGAGGGAAGAACGCACCAGACAAGCGACGCACACACGCCGGGCGCGCTGCACAAGCAACTGCACGGGAAGAGAGACGCAAAGGCAAAGGCGGCGCGAGCAGCCCCTCCGGCGAACGGCAAAGGCGGAAATCCGCAGCGCTCGCTCCTCCCCGCTGGCATCGGCCTCTCCACGAGGGCGTCGTTGCCACACAGCGCAGCTGCTGCCAAGGCCGCCCGCCGCCCACCTCTGCCCTCCCCCTACTCCTCCTGACTGTTGCCCTCTTCCGAGTTGCAGGTCACATCTACGTTTTCATGCGGCCACGGGATAAACAAGAAAGCAATGTTGACGAGGTCCAGGCACAGGGCAGCTGCGAAGAGAAAAAAGCCGATCCCAAAATCAAAATCACGTTTCAGTCGGGGGCATGCAAGACCTTCGTCAGTCTGATAAGACACCACCATAAGTGCCAACGGAATCGCCAATGTGACGAAGCCGACAATATTGAGCAGCAGACCCACCCAGCGGACGCAACCGTAGCAGCACAGCATAATAAAACCCAGTACAGTAGCCGTTAAGTACACAACGATGGTAATAACGGCGAATACCCGAGCAACGCGGAAGTGAGTACGACGGGTAGGACACATTACCCAACGATCATCCGATGTGGCTGCATACACGATGCTGTTGCAGTTTCTCTTTACACCCCATAGAAGCACACAGGAAGTTTCGTTAAAGACACTTCTCTGTCGACTTCGAAACATGTCCAGCGCCGTACCCACCAGCACCAGCAAGAACGCGATGAACTGGAGGACCGCGTACACCATAAGGAAGGGGTTGAACTCCATTTTCGCAGGTGGACGGCAACAGCACCCGAGAAAGACCAAGTGGAGGTGGGCAGCGGAAGAAGCGCACGGGGGTCGATACGGTGTAGCAGAGTGGACGAGGAGGGCGGTGGCGGCCAAATGGGGGAGGCTGCGGGAGAGCAAAAGGGAGGCGAGTCTTCGCAATGGCGCGTATTGGCCGCCGTCGCGTGCGCATGTGCGCGCCGTTGCTCGTCGGTCCGGGCGCGTTTCGGGTGTGATGGGGAGAGAGAGGCGGGGGAGAGGGTGAGAGAGCCCGAGAGAAATGCGGGGGAAGGAGGGGGGTGGGGGCGACGCTGAGGAGGCGCGCAGGTGGGGGCGCGACACGTGCGCAGGAGGGCGGAATCGAGCGCAAAGAAGCCGGAGAAGGAGAAGGGAGGCGAGCACGCACACGCACTCCGTCTCCCCAGGCGGAGGCAAACGGCAGCGGCAGGCGAACAAGGCAGAGTGCGTCACGCGCTGCTCCTCGGGTGTCGGTGTCCCTCCCACCTATGTTGTCCATTTCCATGTTGCTACACTTTGTGGGTCCCTCAGAGGCAATCAAGCGTGTGCATTTGCCATCAACGCATCGCCCCACCCAGCCCGCCCGCCCCCCTCGCCGGCACGCGCACAAAGAGCAACGCACAGGGAAGGCCGGCGGCACAGGCGACATAGGGACGAGAGACGCACGCACGCACAGGCCCCATGCCACTGTTGCCAGAGGGCGACAGAGAGCTGGGCGGAGGCGGGAGCCTGGAGAGAAAACGGCAGCCACGCTCCTCGCTCCCATGGCTCATTTTCCCGCGCGCTTCGCCCGCCTGCGACGTCCGCGTCGTCACCCCGCTTCCACCAGCACGCGCCTCCGCAGTCAAGGCTGCGCCGGGCGAACGGGAGGGGAGGGAGACGGCAGCTTCGCGACGGCAGTGAGGGCGGGGGGCGCAGAGGGCGGAAGGGGGCGTGCATGGGCAATACAGGCGCCACGCACAGCAGCAAAGCACACAAACAAAAAAAAAAACAGAAAGCACAAGAGGAGACGCACCGACGACAGTAGCGGGGGCGAGGGCGAGCCATGAATGCACTGGAGACTCTCCGCCATGGGCAGGCCATCAGACGTCCGCATGCGCCGCCACGTCGCGCGAGAGGGAAGAACGCACCAGACAAGCGACGCACACACGCCGGGCGCGCTGCACAAGCAACTGCACGGGAAGAGAGACGCAAAGGCAAAGGCGGCGCGAGCAGCCCCTCCGGCGAACGGCAAAGGCGGAAATCCGCAGCGCTCGCTCCTCCCCGCTGGCATCGGCCTCTCCACGAGGGCGTCGTTGCCACACAGCGCAGCTGCTGCCAAGGCCGCCCGCCGCCCACCTCTGCCCTCCCCCTACTCCTCCTGACTGTTGCCCTCTTCCGAGTTGCAGGTCACATCTACGTTTTCATGCGGCCACGGGATAAACAAGAAAGCAATGTTGACGAGGTCCAGGCACAGGGCAGCTGCGAAGAGAAAAAAGCCGATCCCAAAATCAAAATCACGTTTCAGTCGGGGGCATGCAAGACCTTCGTCAGTCTGATAAGACACCACCATAAGTGCCAACGGAATCGCCAATGTGACGAAGCCGACAATATTGAGCAGCAGACCCACCCAGCGGACGCAACCGTAGCAGCACAGCATAATAAAACCCAGTACAGTAGCCGTTAAGTACACAACGATGGTAATAACGGCGAATACCCGAGCAACGCGGAAGTGAGTACGACGGGTAGGACACATTACCCAACGATCATCCGATGTGGCTGCATACACGATGCTGTTGCAGTTTCTCTTTACACCCCATAGAAGCACACAGGAAGTTTCGTTAAAGACACTTCTCTGTCGACTTCGAAACATGTCCAGCGCCGTACCCACCAGCACCAGCAAGAACGCGATGAACTGGAGGACCGCGTACACCATAAGGAAGGGGTTGAACTCCATTTTCGCAGGTGGACGGCAACAGCACCCGAGAAAGACCAAGTGGAGGTGGGCAGCGGAAGAAGCGCACGGGGGTCGATACGGTGTAGCAGAGTGGACGAGGAGGGCGGTGGCGGCCAAATGGGGGAGGCTGCGGGAGAGCAAAAGGGAGGCGAGTCTTCGCAATGGCGCGTATTGGCCGCCGTCGCGTGCGCATGTGCGCGCCGTTGCTCGTCGGTCCGGGCGCGTTTCGGGTGTGATGGGGAGAGAGAGGCGGGGGAGAGGGTGAGAGAGCCCGAGAGAAATGCGGGGGAAGGAGGGGGGTGGGGGCGACGCTGAGGAGGCGCGCAGGTGGGGGCGCGACACGTGCGCAGGAGGGCGGAATCGAGCGCAAAGAAGCCGGAGAAGGAGAAGGGAGGCGAGCACGCACACGCACTCCGTCTCCCCAGGCGGAGGCAAACGGCAGCGGCAGGCGAACAAGGCAGAGTGCGTCACGCGCTGCTCCTCGGGTGTCGGTGTCCCTCCCACCTATGTTGTCCATTTCCATGTTGCTACACTTTGTGGGTCCCTCAGAGGCAATCAAGCGTGTGCATTTGCCATCAACGCATCGCCCCACCCAGCCCGCCCGCCCCCCTCGCCGGCACGCGCACAAAGAGCAACGCACAGGGAAGGCCGGCGGCACAGGCGACATAGGGACGAGAGACGCACGCACGCACAGGCCCCATGCCACTGTTGCCAGAGGGCGACAGAGAGCTGGGCGGAGGCGGGAGCCTGGAGAGAAAACGGCAGCCACGCTCCTCGCTCCCATGGCTCATTTTCCCGCGCGCTTCGCCCGCCTGCGACGTCCGCGTCGTCACCCCGCTTCCACCAGCACGCGCCTCCGCAGTCAAGGCTGCGCCGGGCGAACGGGAGGGGAGGGAGACGGCAGCTTCGCGACGGCAGTGAGGGCGGGGGGCGCAGAGGGCGGAAGGGGGCGTGCATGGGCAATACAGGCGCCACGCACAGCAGCAAAGCACACAAACAAAAAAAAAACAGAAAGCACAAGAGGAGACGCACCGACGACAGTAGCGGGGGCGAGGGCGAGCCATGAATGCACTGGAGACTCTCCGCCATGGGCAGGCCATCAGACGTCCGCATGCGCCGCCACGTCGCGCGAGAGGGAAGAACGCACCAGACAAGCGACGCACACACGCCGGGCGCGCTGCACAAGCAACTGCACGGGAAGAGAGACGCAAAGGCAAAGGCGGCGCGAGCAGCCCCTCCGGCGAACGGCAAAGGCGGAAATCCGCAGCGCTCGCTCCTCCCCGCTGGCATCGGCCTCTCCACGAGGGCGTCGTTGCCACACAGCGCAGCTGCTGCCAAGGCCGCCCGCCGCCCACCTCTGCCCTCCCCCTACTCCTCCTGACTGTTGCCCTCTTCCGAGTTGCAGGTCACATCTACGTTTTCATGCGGCCACGGGATAAACAAGAAAGCAATGTTGACGAGGTCCAGGCACAGGGCAGCTGCGAAGAGAAAAAAGCCGATCCCAAAATCAAAATCACGTTTCAGTCGGGGGCATGCAAGACCTTCGTCAGTCTGATAAGACACCACCATAAGTGCCAACGGAATCGCCAATGTGACGAAGCCGACAATATTGAGCAGCAGACCCACCCAGCGGACGCAACCGTAGCAGCACAGCATAATAAAACCCAGTACAGTAGCCGTTAAGTACACAACGATGGTAATAACGGCGAATACCCGAGCAACGCGGAAGTGAGTACGACGGGTAGGACACATTACCCAACGATCATCCGATGTGGCTGCATACACGATGCTGTTGCAGTTTCTCTTTACACCCCATAGAAGCACACAGGAAGTTTCGTTAAAGACACTTCTCTGTCGACTTCGAAACATGTCCAGCGCCGTACCCACCAGCACCAGCAAGAACGCGATGAACTGGAGGACCGCGTACACCATAAGGAAGGGGTTGAACTCCATTTTCGCAGGTGGACGGCAACAGCACCCGAGAAAGACCAAGTGGAGGTGGGCAGCGGAAGAAGCGCACGGGGGTCGATACGGTGTAGCAGAGTGGACGAGGAGGGCGGTGGCGGCCAAATGGGGGAGGCTGCGGGAGAGCAAAAGGGAGGCGAGTCTTCGCAATGGCGCGTATTGGCCGCCGTCGCGTGCGCATGTGCGCGCCGTTGCTCGTCGGTCCGGGCGCGTTTCGGGTGTGATGGGGAGAGAGAGGCGGGGGAGAGGGTGAGAGAGCCCGAGAGAAATGCGGGGGAAGGAGGGGGGTGGGGGCGACGCTGAGGAGGCGCGCAGGTGGGGGCGCGACACGTGCGCAGGAGGGCGGAATCGAGCGCAAAGAAGCCGGAGAAGGAGAAGGGAGGCGAGCACGCACACGCACTCCGTCTCCCCAGGCGGAGGCAAACGGCAGCGGCAGGCGAACAAGGCAGAGTGCGTCACGCGCTGCTCCTCGGGTGTCGGTGTCCCTCCCACCTATGTTGTCCATTTCCATGTTGCTACACTTTGTGGGTCCCTCAGAGGCAATCAAGCGTGTGCATTTGCCATCAACGCATCGCCCCACCCAGCCCGCCCGCCCCCCTCGCCGGCACGCGCACAAAGAGCAACGCACAGGGAAGGCCGGCGGCACAGGCGACATAGGGACGAGAGACGCACGCACGCACAGGCCCCATGCCACTGTTGCCAGAGGGCGACAGAGAGCTGGGCGGAGGCGGGAGCCTGGAGAGAAAACGGCAGCCACGCTCCTCGCTCCCATGGCTCATTTTCCCGCGCGCTTCGCCCGCCTGCGACGTCCGCGTCGTCACCCCGCTTCCACCAGCACGCGCCTCCGCAGTCAAGGCTGCGCCGGGCGAACGGGAGGGGAGGGAGACGGCAGCTTCGCGACGGCAGTGAGGGCGGGGGGCGCAGAGGGCGGAAGGGGGCGTGCATGGGCAATACAGGCGCCACGCACAGCAGCAAAGCACACAAACAAAAAAAAAACAGAAAGCACAAGAGGAGACGCACCGACGACAGTAGCGGGGGCGAGGGCGAGCCATGAATGCACTGGAGACTCTCCGCCATGGGCAGGCCATCAGACGTCCGCATGCGCCGCCACGTCGCGCGAGAGGGAAGAACGCACCAGACAAGCGACGCACACACGCCGGGCGCGCTGCACAAGCAACTGCACGGGAAGAGAGACGCAAAGGCAAAGGCGGCGCGAGCAGCCCCTCCGGCGAACGGCAAAGGCGGAAATCCGCAGCGCTCGCTCCTCCCCGCTGGCATCGGCCTCTCCACGAGGGCGTCGTTGCCACACAGCGCAGCTGCTGCCAAGGCCGCCCGCCGCCCACCTCTGCCCTCCCCCTACTCCTCCTGACTGTTGCCCTCTTCCGAGTTGCAGGTCACATCTACGTTTTCATGCGGCCACGGGATAAACAAGAAAGCAATGTTGACGAGGTCCAGGCACAGGGCAGCTGCGAAGAGAAAAAAGCCGATCCCAAAATCAAAATCACGTTTCAGTCGGGGGCATGCAAGACCTTCGTCAGTCTGATAAGACACCACCATAAGTGCCAACGGAATCGCCAATGTGACGAAGCCGACAATATTGAGCAGCAGACCCACCCAGCGGACGCAACCGTAGCAGCACAGCATAATAAAACCCAGTACAGTAGCCGTTAAGTACACAACGATGGTAATAACGGCGAATACCCGAGCAACGCGGAAGTGAGTACGACGGGTAGGACACATTACCCAACGATCATCCGATGTGGCTGCATACACGATGCTGTTGCAGTTTCTCTTTACACCCCATAGAAGCACACAGGAAGTTTCGTTAAAGACACTTCTCTGTCGACTTCGAAACATGTCCAGCGCCGTACCCACCAGCACCAGCAAGAACGCGATGAACTGGAGGACCGCGTACACCATAAGGAAGGGGTTGAACTCCATTTTCGCAGGTGGACGGCAACAGCACCCGAGAAAGACCAAGTGGAGGTGGGCAGCGGAAGAAGCGCACGGGGGTCGATACGGTGTAGCAGAGTGGACGAGGAGGGCGGTGGCGGCCAAATGGGGGAGGCTGCGGGAGAGCAAAAGGGAGGCGAGTCTTCGCAATGGCGCGTATTGGCCGCCGTCGCGTGCGCATGTGCGCGCCGTTGCTCGTCGGTCCGGGCGCGTTTCGGGTGTGATGGGGAGAGAGAGGCGGGGGAGAGGGTGAGAGAGCCCGAGAGAAATGCGGGGGAAGGAGGGGGGTGGGGGCGACGCTGAGGAGGCGCGCAGGTGGGGGCGCGACACGTGCGCAGGAGGGCGGAATCGAGCGCAAAGAAGCCGGAGAAGGAGAAGGGAGGCGAGCACGCACACGCACTCCGTCTCCCCAGGCGGAGGCAAACGGCAGCGGCAGGCGAACAAGGCAGAGTGCGTCACGCGCTGCTCCTCGGGTGTCGGTGTCCCTCCCACCTATGTTGTCCATTTCCATGTTGCTACACTTTGTGGGTCCCTCAGAGGCAATCAAGCGTGTGCATTTGCCATCAACGCATCGCCCCACCCAGCCCGCCCGCCCCCCTCGCCGGCACGCGCACAAAGAGCAACGCACAGGGAAGGCCGGCGGCACAGGCGACATAGGGACGAGAGACGCACGCACGCACAGGCCCCATGCCACTGTTGCCAGAGGGCGACAGAGAGCTGGGCGGAGGCGGGAGCCTGGAGAGAAAACGGCAGCCACGCTCCTCGCTCCCATGGCTCATTTTCCCGCGCGCTTCGCCCGCCTGCGACGTCCGCGTCGTCACCCCGCTTCCACCAGCACGCGCCTCCGCAGTCAAGGCTGCGCCGGGCGAACGGGAGGGGAGGGAGACGGCAGCTTCGCGACGGCAGTGAGGGCGGGGGGCGCAGAGGGCGGAAGGGGGCGTGCATGGGCAATACAGGCGCCACGCACAGCAGCAAAGCACACAAACAAAAAAAAAAACAGAAAGCACAAGAGGAGACGCACCGACGACAGTAGCGGGGGCGAGGGCGAGCCATGAATGCACTGGAGACTCTCCGCCATGGGCAGGCCATCAGACGTCCGCATGCGCCGCCACGTCGCGCGAGAGGGAAGAACGCACCAGACAAGCGACGCACACACGCCGGGCGCGCTGCACAAGCAACTGCACGGGAAGAGAGACGCAAAGGCAAAGGCGGCGCGAGCAGCCCCTCCGGCGAACGGCAAAGGCGGAAATCCGCAGCGCTCGCTCCTCCCCGCTGGCATCGGCCTCTCCACGAGGGCGTCGTTGCCACACAGCGCAGCTGCTGCCAAGGCCGCCCGCCGCCCACCTCTGCCCTCCCCCTACTCCTCCTGACTGTTGCCCTCTTCCGAGTTGCAGGTCACATCTACGTTTTCATGCGGCCACGGGATAAACAAGAAAGCAATGTTGACGAGGTCCAGGCACAGGGCAGCTGCGAAGAGAAAAAAGCCGATCCCAAAATCAAAATCACGTTTCAGTCGGGGGCATGCAAGACCTTCGTCAGTCTGATAAGACACCACCATAAGTGCCAACGGAATCGCCAATGTGACGAAGCCGACAATATTGAGCAGCAGACCCACCCAGCGGACGCAACCGTAGCAGCACAGCATAATAAAACCCAGTACAGTAGCCGTTAAGTACACAACGATGGTAATAACGGCGAATACCCGAGCAACGCGGAAGTGAGTACGACGGGTAGGACACATTACCCAACGATCATCCGATGTGGCTGCATACACGATGCTGTTGCAGTTTCTCTTTACACCCCATAGAAGCACACAGGAAGTTTCGTTAAAGACACTTCTCTGTCGACTTCGAAACATGTCCAGCGCCGTACCCACCAGCACCAGCAAGAACGCGATGAACTGGAGGACCGCGTACACCATAAGGAAGGGGTTGAACTCCATTTTCGCAGGTGGACGGCAACAGCACCCGAGAAAGACCAAGTGGAGGTGGGCAGCGGAAGAAGCGCACGGGGGTCGATACGGTGTAGCAGAGTGGACGAGGAGGGCGGTGGCGGCCAAATGGGGGAGGCTGCGGGAGAGCAAAAGGGAGGCGAGTCTTCGCAATGGCGCGTATTGGCCGCCGTCGCGTGCGCATGTGCGCGCCGTTGCTCGTCGGTCCGGGCGCGTTTCGGGTGTGATGGGGAGAGAGAGGCGGGGGAGAGGGTGAGAGAGCCCGAGAGAAATGCGGGGGAAGGAGGGGGGTGGGGGCGACGCTGAGGAGGCGCGCAGGTGGGGGCGCGACACGTGCGCAGGAGGGCGGAATCGAGCGCAAAGAAGCCGGAGAAGGAGAAGGGAGGCGAGCACGCACACGCACTCCGTCTCCCCAGGCGGAGGCAAACGGCAGCGGCAGGCGAACAAGGCAGAGTGCGTCACGCGCTGCTCCTCGGGTGTCGGTGTCCCTCCCACCTATGTTGTCCATTTCCATGTTGCTACACTTTGTGGGTCCCTCAGAGGCAATCAAGCGTGTGCATTTGCCATCAACGCATCGCCCCACCCAGCCCGCCCGCCCCCCTCGCCGGCACGCGCACAAAGAGCAACGCACAGGGAAGGCCGGCGGCACAGGCGACATAGGGACGAGAGACGCACGCACGCACAGGCCCCATGCCACTGTTGCCAGAGGGCGACAGAGAGCTGGGCGGAGGCGGGAGCCTGGAGAGAAAACGGCAGCCACGCTCCTCGCTCCCATGGCTCATTTTCCCGCGCGCTTCGCCCGCCTGCGACGTCCGCGTCGTCACCCCGCTTCCACCAGCACGCGCCTCCGCAGTCAAGGCTGCGCCGGGCGAACGGGAGGGGAGGGAGACGGCAGCTTCGCGACGGCAGTGAGGGCGGGGGGCGCAGAGGGCGGAAGGGGGCGTGCATGGGCAATACAGGCGCCACGCACAGCAGCAAAGCACACAAACAAAAAAAAAAACAGAAAGCACAAGAGGAGACGCACCGACGACAGTAGCGGGGGCGAGGGCGAGCCATGAATGCACTGGAGACTCTCCGCCATGGGCAGGCCATCAGACGTCCGCATGCGCCGCCACGTCGCGCGAGAGGGAAGAACGCACCAGACAAGCGACGCACACACGCCGGGCGCGCTGCACAAGCAACTGCACGGGAAGAGAGACGCAAAGGCAAAGGCGGCGCGAGCAGCCCCTCCGGCGAACGGCAAAGGCGGAAATCCGCAGCGCTCGCTCCTCCCCGCTGGCATCGGCCTCTCCACGAGGGCGTCGTTGCCACACAGCGCAGCTGCTGCCAAGGCCGCCCGCCGCCCACCTCTGCCCTCCCCCTACTCCTCCTGACTGTTGCCCTCTTCCGAGTTGCAGGTCACATCTACGTTTTCATGCGGCCACGGGATAAACAAGAAAGCAATGTTGACGAGGTCCAGGCACAGGGCAGCTGCGAAGAGAAAAAAGCCGATCCCAAAATCAAAATCACGTTTCAGTCGGGGGCATGCAAGACCTTCGTCAGTCTGATAAGACACCACCATAAGTGCCAACGGAATCGCCAATGTGACGAAGCCGACAATATTGAGCAGCAGACCCACCCAGCGGACGCAACCGTAGCAGCACAGCATAATAAAACCCAGTACAGTAGCCGTTAAGTACACAACGATGGTAATAACGGCGAATACCCGAGCAACGCGGAAGTGAGTACGACGGGTAGGACACATTACCCAACGATCATCCGATGTGGCTGCATACACGATGCTGTTGCAGTTTCTCTTTACACCCCATAGAAGCACACAGGAAGTTTCGTTAAAGACACTTCTCTGTCGACTTCGAAACATGTCCAGCGCCGTACCCACCAGCACCAGCAAGAACGCGATGAACTGGAGGACCGCGTACACCATAAGGAAGGGGTTGAACTCCATTTTCGCAGGTGGACGGCAACAGCACCCGAGAAAGACCAAGTGGAGGTGGGCAGCGGAAGAAGCGCACGGGGGTCGATACGGTGTAGCAGAGTGGACGAGGAGGGCGGTGGCGGCCAAATGGGGGAGGCTGCGGGAGAGCAAAAGGGAGGCGAGTCTTCGCAATGGCGCGTATTGGCCGCCGTCGCGTGCGCATGTGCGCGCCGTTGCTCGTCGGTCCGGGCGCGTTTCGGGTGTGATGGGGAGAGAGAGGCGGGGGAGAGGGTGAGAGAGCCCGAGAGAAATGCGGGGGAAGGAGGGGGGTGGGGGCGACGCTGAGGAGGCGCGCAGGTGGGGGCGCGACACGTGCGCAGGAGGGCGGAATCGAGCGCAAAGAAGCCGGAGAAGGAGAAGGGAGGCGAGCACGCACACGCACTCCGTCTCCCCAGGCGGAGGCAAACGGCAGCGGCAGGCGAACAAGGCAGAGTGCGTCACGCGCTGCTCCTCGGGTGTCGGTGTCCCTCCCACCTATGTTGTCCATTTCCATGTTGCTACACTTTGTGGGTCCCTCAGAGGCAATCAAGCGTGTGCATTTGCCATCAACGCATCGCCCCACCCAGCCCGCCCGCCCCCCTCGCCGGCACGCGCACAAAGAGCAACGCACAGGGAAGGCCGGCGGCACAGGCGACATAGGGACGAGAGACGCACGCACGCACAGGCCCCATGCCACTGTTGCCAGAGGGCGACAGAGAGCTGGGCGGAGGCGGGAGCCTGGAGAGAAAACGGCAGCCACGCTCCTCGCTCCCATGGCTCATTTTCCCGCGCGCTTCGCCCGCCTGCGACGTCCGCGTCGTCACCCCGCTTCCACCAGCACGCGCCTCCGCAGTCAAGGCTGCGCCGGGCGAACGGGAGGGGAGGGAGACGGCAGCTTCGCGACGGCAGTGAGGGCGGGGGGCGCAGAGGGCGGAAGGGGGCGTGCATGGGCAATACAGGCGCCACGCACAGCAGCAAAGCACACAAACAAAAAAAAAACAGAAAGCACAAGAGGAGACGCACCGACGACAGTAGCGGGGGCGAGGGCGAGCCATGAATGCACTGGAGACTCTCCGCCATG
Source organism: Leishmania lainsoni (assembly GCA_003664395.1). Taxonomy (NCBI): domain Eukaryota; phylum Euglenozoa; class Kinetoplastea; order Trypanosomatida; family Trypanosomatidae; genus Leishmania; species Leishmania lainsoni. The sequence continues at coordinate 1,322,265 of RAIA01000035.1, forward strand.
GGCAGGCCATCAGACGTCCGCATGCGCCGCCACGTCGCGCGAGAGGGAAGAACGCACCAGACAAGCGACGCACACACGCCGGGCGCGCTGCACAAGCAACTGCACGGGAAGAGAGACGCAAAGGCAAAGGCGGCGCGAGCAGCCCCTCCGGCGAACGGCAAAGGCGGAAATCCGCAGCGCTCGCTCCTCCCCGCTGGCATCGGCCTCTCCACGAGGGCGTCGTTGCCACACAGCGCAGCTGCTGCCAAGGCCGCCCGCCGCCCACCTCTGCCCTCCCCCTACTCCTCCTGACTGTTGCCCTCTTCCGAGTTGCAGGTCACATCTACGTTTTCATGCGGCCACGGGATAAACAAGAAAGCAATGTTGACGAGGTCCAGGCACAGGGCAGCTGCGAAGAGAAAAAAGCCGATCCCAAAATCAAAATCACGTTTCAGTCGGGGGCATGCAAGACCTTCGTCAGTCTGATAAGACACCACCATAAGTGCCAACGGAATCGCCAATGTGACGAAGCCGACAATATTGAGCAGCAGACCCACCCAGCGGACGCAACCGTAGCAGCACAGCATAATAAAACCCAGTACAGTAGCCGTTAAGTACACAACGATGGTAATAACGGCGAATACCCGAGCAACGCGGAAGTGAGTACGACGGGTAGGACACATTACCCAACGATCATCCGATGTGGCTGCATACACGATGCTGTTGCAGTTTCTCTTTACACCCCATAGAAGCACACAGGAAGTTTCGTTAAAGACACTTCTCTGTCGACTTCGAAACATGTCCAGCGCCGTACCCACCAGCACCAGCAAGAACGCGATGAACTGGAGGACCGCGTACACCATAAGGAAGGGGTTGAACTCCATTTTCGCAGGTGGACGGCAACAGCACCCGAGAAAGACCAAGTGGAGGTGGGCAGCGGAAGAAGCGCACGGGGGTCGATACGGTGTAGCAGAGTGGACGAGGAGGGCGGTGGCGGCCAAATGGGGGAGGCTGCGGGAGAGCAAAAGGGAGGCGAGTCTTCGCAATGGCGCGTATTGGCCGCCGTCGCGTGCGCATGTGCGCGCCGTTGCTCGTCGGTCCGGGCGCGTTTCGGGTGTGATGGGGAGAGAGAGGCGGGGGAGAGGGTGAGAGAGCCCGAGAGAAATGCGGGGGAAGGAGGGGGGTGGGGGCGACGCTGAGGAGGCGCGCAGGTGGGGGCGCGACACGTGCGCAGGAGGGCGGAATCGAGCGCAAAGAAGCCGGAGAAGGAGAAGGGAGGCGAGCACGCACACGCACTCCGTCTCCCCAGGCGGAGGCAAACGGCAGCGGCAGGCGAACAAGGCAGAGTGCGTCACGCGCTGCTCCTCGGGTGTCGGTGTCCCTCCCACCTATGTTGTCCATTTCCATGTTGCTACACTTTGTGGGTCCCTCAGAGGCAATCAAGCGTGTGCATTTGCCATCAACGCATCGCCCCACCCAGCCCGCCCGCCCCCCTCGCCGGCACGCGCACAAAGAGCAACGCACAGGGAAGGCCGGCGGCACAGGCGACATAGGGACGAGAGACGCACGCACGCACAGGCCCCATGCCACTGTTGCCAGAGGGCGACAGAGAGCTGGGCGGAGGCGGGAGCCTGGAGAGAAAACGGCAGCCACGCTCCTCGCTCCCATGGCTCATTTTCCCGCGCGCTTCGCCCGCCTGCGACGTCCGCGTCGTCACCCCGCTTCCACCAGCACGCGCCTCCGCAGTCAAGGCTGCGCCGGGCGAACGGGAGGGGAGGGAGACGGCAGCTTCGCGACGGCAGTGAGGGCGGGGGGCGCAGAGGGCGGAAGGGGGCGTGCATGGGCAATACAGGCGCCACGCACAGCAGCAAAGCACACAAACAAAAAAAAAACAGAAAGCACAAGAGGAGACGCACCGACGACAGTAGCGGGGGCGAGGGCGAGCCATGAATGCACTGGAGACTCTCCGCCATGGGCAGGCCATCAGACGTCCGCATGCGCCGCCACGTCGCGCGAGAGGGAAGAACGCACCAGACAAGCGACGCACACACGCCGGGCGCGCTGCACAAGCAACTGCACGGGAAGAGAGACGCAAAGGCAAAGGCGGCGCGAGCAGCCCCTCCGGCGAACGGCAAAGGCGGAAATCCGCAGCGCTCGCTCCTCCCCGCTGGCATCGGCCTCTCCACGAGGGCGTCGTTGCCACACAGCGCAGCTGCTGCCAAGGCCGCCCGCCGCCCACCTCTGCCCTCCCCTACTCCTCCTGACTGTTGCCCTCTTCCGAGTTGCAGGTCACATCTACGTTTTCATGCGGCCACGGGATAAACAAGAAAGCAATGTTGACGAGGTCCAGGCACAGGGCAGCTGCGAAGAGAAAAAAGCCGATCCCAAAATCAAAATCACGTTTCAGTCGGGGGCATGCAAGACCTTCGTCAGTCTGATAAGACACCACCATAAGTGCCAACGGAATCGCCAATGTGACGAAGCCGACAATATTGAGCAGCAGACCCACCCAGCGGACGCAACCGTAGCAGCACAGCATAATAAAACCCAGTACAGTAGCCGTTAAGTACACAACGATGGTAATAACGGCGAATACCCGAGCAACGCGGAAGTGAGTACGACGGGTAGGACACATTACCCAACGATCATCCGATGTGGCTGCATACACGATGCTGTTGCAGTTTCTCTTTACACCCCATAGAAGCACACAGGAAGTTTCGTTAAAGACACTTCTCTGTCGACTTCGAAACATGTCCAGCGCCGTACCCACCAGCACCAGCAAGAACGCGATGAACTGGAGGACCGCGTACACCATAAGGAAGGGGTTGAACTCCATTTTCGCAGGTGGACGGCAACAGCACCCGAGAAAGACCAAGTGGAGGTGGGCAGCGGAAGAAGCGCACGGGGGTCGATACGGTGTAGCAGAGTGGACGAGGAGGGCGGTGGCGGCCAAATGGGGGAGGCTGCGGGAGAGCAAAAGGGAGGCGAGTCTTCGCAATGGCGCGTATTGGCCGCCGTCGCGTGCGCATGTGCGCGCCGTTGCTCGTCGGTCCGGGCGCGTTTCGGGTGTGATGGGGAGAGAGAGGCGGGGGAGAGGGTGAGAGAGCCCGAGAGAAATGCGGGGGAAGGAGGGGGTGGGGGCGACGCTGAGGAGGCGCGCAGGTGGGGGCGCGACACGTGCGCAGGAGGGCGGAATCGAGCGCAAAGAAGCCGGAGAAGGAGAAGGGAGGCGAGCACGCACACGCACTCCGTCTCCCCAGGCGGAGGCAAACGGCAGCGGCAGGCGAACAAGGCAGAGTGCGTCACGCGCTGCTCCTCGGGTGTCGGTGTCCCTCCCACCTATGTTGTCCATTTCCATGTTGCTACACTTTGTGGGTCCCTCAGAGGCAATCAAGCGTGTGCATTTGCCATCAACGCATCGCCCCACCCAGCCCGCCCGCCCCCTCGCCGGCACGCGCACAAAGAGCAACGCACAGGGAAGGCCGGCGGCACAGGCGACATAGGGACGAGAGACGCACGCACGCACAGGCCCCATGCCACTGTTGCCAGAGGGCGACAGAGAGCTGGGCGGAGGCGGGAGCCTGGAGAGAAAACGGCAGCCACGCTCCTCGCTCCCATGGCTCATTTTCCCGCGCGCTTCGCCCGCCTGCGACGTCCGCGTCGTCACCCCGCTTCCACCAGCACGCGCCTCCGCAGTCAAGGCTGCGCCGGGCGAACGGGAGGGGAGGGAGACGGCAGCTTCGCGACGGCAGTGAGGGCGGGGGGCGCAGAGGGCGGAAGGGGGCGTGCATGGGCAATACAGGCGCCACGCACAGCAGCAAAGCACACAAACAAAAAAAAAAACAGAAAGCACAAGAGGAGACGCACCGACGACAGTAGCGGGGGCGAGGGCGAGCCATGAATGCACTGGAGACTCTCCGCCATGGGCAGGCCATCAGACGTCCGCATGCGCCGCCACGTCGCGCGAGAGGGAAGAACGCACCAGACAAGCGACGCACACACGCCGGGCGCGCTGCACAAGCAACTGCACGGGAAGAGAGACGCAAAGGCAAAGGCGGCGCGAGCAGCCCCTCCGGCGAACGGCAAAGGCGGAAATCCGCAGCGCTCGCTCCTCCCCGCTGGCATCGGCCTCTCCACGAGGGCGTCGTTGCCACACAGCGCAGCTGCTGCCAAGGCCGCCCGCCGCCCACCTCTGCCCTCCCCCTACTCCTCCTGACTGTTGCCCTCTTCCGAGTTGCAGGTCACATCTACGTTTTCATGCGGCCACGGGATAAACAAGAAAGCAATGTTGACGAGGTCCAGGCACAGGGCAGCTGCGAAGAGAAAAAGCCGATCCCAAAATCAAAATCACGTTTCAGTCGGGGGCATGCAAGACCTTCGTCAGTCTGATAAGACACCACCATAAGTGCCAACGGAATCGCCAATGTGACGAAGCCGACAATATTGAGCAGCAGACCCACCCAGCGGACGCAACCGTAGCAGCACAGCATAATAAAACCCAGTACAGTAGCCGTTAAGTACACAACGATGGTAATAACGGCGAATACCCGAGCAACGCGGAAGTGAGTACGACGGGTAGGACACATTACCCAACGATCATCCGATGTGGCTGCATACACGATGCTGTTGCAGTTTCTCTTTACACCCCATAGAAGCACACAGGAAGTTTCGTTAAAGACACTTCTCTGTCGACTTCGAAACATGTCCAGCGCCGTACCCACCAGCACCAGCAAGAACGCGATGAACTGGAGGACCGCGTACACCATAAGGAAGGGGTTGAACTCCATTTTCGCAGGTGGACGGCAACAGCACCCGAGAAAGACCAAGTGGAGGTGGGCAGCGGAAGAAGCGCACGGGGGTCGATACGGTGTAGCAGAGTGGACGAGGAGGGCGGTGGCGGCCAAATGGGGAGGCTGCGGGAGAGCAAAAGGGAGGCGAGTCTTCGCAATGGCGCGTATTGGCCGCCGTCGCGTGCGCATGTGCGCGCCGTTGCTCGTCGGTCCGGGCGCGTTTCGGGTGTGATGGGGAGAGAGAGGCGGGGAGAGGGTGAGAGAGCCCGAGAGAAATGCGGGGGAAGGAGGGGGTGGGGGCGACGCTGAGGAGGCGCGCAGGTGGGGGCGCGACACGTGCGCAGGAGGGCGGAATCGAGCGCAAAGAAGCCGGAGAAGGAGAAGGGAGGCGAGCACGCACACGCACTCCGTCTCCCCAGGCGGAGGCAAACGGCAGCGGCAGGCGAACAAGGCAGAGTGCGTCACGCGCTGCTCCTCGGGTGTCGGTGTCCCTCCCACCTATGTTGTCCATTTCCATGTTGCTACACTTTGTGGGTCCCTCAGAGGCAATCAAGCGTGTGCATTTGCCATCAACGCATCGCCCCACCCAGCCCGCCCGCCCCCCTCGCCGGCACGCGCACAAAGAGCAACGCACAGGGAAGGCCGGCGGCACAGGCGACATAGGGACGAGAGACGCACGCACGCACAGGCCCCATGCCACTGTTGCCAGAGGGCGACAGAGAGCTGGGCGGAGGCGGGAGCCTGGAGAGAAAACGGCAGCCACGCTCCTCGCTCCCATGGCTCATTTTCCCGCGCGCTTCGCCCGCCTGCGACGTCCGCGTCGTCACCCCGCTTCCACCAGCACGCGCCTCCGCAGTCAAGGCTGCGCCGGGCGAACGGGAGGGGAGGGAGACGGCAGCTTCGCGACGGCAGTGAGGGCGGGGGGCGCAGAGGGCGGAAGGGGGCGTGCATGGGCAATACAGGCGCCACGCACAGCAGCAAAGCACACAAACAAAAAAAAAACAGAAAGCACAAGAGGAGACGCACCGACGACAGTAGCGGGGGCGAGGGCGAGCCATGAATGCACTGGAGACTCTCCGCCATGGGCAGGCCATCAGACGTCCGCATGCGCCGCCACGTCGCGCGAGAGGGAAGAACGCACCAGACAAGCGACGCACACACGCCGGGCGCGCTGCACAAGCAACTGCACGGGAAGAGAGACGCAAAGGCAAAGGCGGCGCGAGCAGCCCCTCCGGCGAACGGCAAAGGCGGAAATCCGCAGCGCTCGCTCCTCCCCGCTGGCATCGGCCTCTCCACGAGGGCGTCGTTGCCACACAGCGCAGCTGCTGCCAAGGCCGCCCGCCGCCCACCTCTGCCCTCCCCCTACTCCTCCTGACTGTTGCCCTCTTCCGAGTTGCAGGTCACATCTACGTTTTCATGCGGCCACGGGATAAACAAGAAAGCAATGTTGACGAGGTCCAGGCACAGGGCAGCTGCGAAGAGAAAAAAGCCGATCCCAAAATCAAAATCACGTTTCAGTCGGGGGCATGCAAGACCTTCGTCAGTCTGATAAGACACCACCATAAGTGCCAACGGAATCGCCAATGTGACGAAGCCGACAATATTGAGCAGCAGACCCACCCAGCGGACGCAACCGTAGCAGCACAGCATAATAAAACCCAGTACAGTAGCCGTTAAGTACACAACGATGGTAATAACGGCGAATACCCGAGCAACGCGGAAGTGAGTACGACGGGTAGGACACATTACCCAACGATCATCCGATGTGGCTGCATACACGATGCTGTTGCAGTTTCTCTTTACACCCCATAGAAGCACACAGGAAGTTTCGTTAAAGACACTTCTCTGTCGACTTCGAAACATGTCCAGCGCCGTACCCACCAGCACCAGCAAGAACGCGATGAACTGGAGGACCGCGTACACCATAAGGAAGGGGTTGAACTCCATTTTCGCAGGTGGACGGCAACAGCACCCGAGAAAGACCAAGTGGAGGTGGGCAGCGGAAGAAGCGCACGGGGGTCGATACGGTGTAGCAGAGTGGACGAGGAGGGCGGTGGCGGCCAAATGGGGGAGGCTGCGGGAGAGCAAAAGGGAGGCGAGTCTTCGCAATGGCGCGTATTGGCCGCCGTCGCGTGCGCATGTGCGCGCCGTTGCTCGTCGGTCCGGGCGCGTTTCGGGTGTGATGGGGAGAGAGAGGCGGGGGAGAGGGTGAGAGAGCCCGAGAGAAATGCGGGGGAAGGAGGGGGGTGGGGGCGACGCTGAGGAGGCGCGCAGGTGGGGGCGCGACACGTGCGCAGGAGGGCGGAATCGAGCGCAAAGAAGCCGGAGAAGGAGAAGGGAGGCGAGCACGCACACGCACTCCGTCTCCCAGGCGGAGGCAAACGGCAGCGGCAGGCGAACAAGGCAGAGTGCGTCACGCGCTGCTCCTCGGGTGTCGGTGTCCCTCCCACCTATGTTGTCCATTTCCATGTTGCTACACTTTGTGGGTCCCTCAGAGGCAATCAAGCGTGTGCATTTGCCATCAACGCATCGCCCCACCCAGCCCGCCCGCCCCCCTCGCCGGCACGCGCACAAAGAGCAACGCACAGGGAAGGCCGGCGGCACAGGCGACATAGGGACGAGAGACGCACGCACGCACAGGCCCCATGCCACTGTTGCCAGAGGGCGACAGAGAGCTGGGCGGAGGCGGGAGCCTGGAGAGAAAACGGCAGCCACGCTCCTCGCTCCCATGGCTCATTTTCCCGCGCGCTTCGCCCGCCTGCGACGTCCGCGTCGTCACCCCGCTTCCACCAGCACGCGCCTCCGCAGTCAAGGCTGCGCCGGGCGAACGGGAGGGGAGGGAGACGGCAGCTTCGCGACGGCAGTGAGGGCGGGGGGCGCAGAGGGCGGAAGGGGGCGTGCATGGGCAATACAGGCGCCACGCACAGCAGCAAAGCACACAAACAAAAAAAAAACAGAAAGCACAAGAGGAGACGCACCGACGACAGTAGCGGGGGCGAGGGCGAGCCATGAATGCACTGGAGACTCTCCGCCATGGGCAGGCCATCAGACGTCCGCATGCGCCGCCACGTCGCGCGAGAGGGAAGAACGCACCAGACAAGCGACGCACACACGCCGGGCGCGCTGCACAAGCAACTGCACGGGAAGAGAGACGCAAAGGCAAAGGCGGCGCGAGCAGCCCCTCCGGCGAACGGCAAAGGCGGAAATCCGCAGCGCTCGCTCCTCCCCGCTGGCATCGGCCTCTCCACGAGGGCGTCGTTGCCACACAGCGCAGCTGCTGCCAAGGCCGCCCGCCGCCCACCTCTGCCCTCCCCCTACTCCTCCTGACTGTTGCCCTCTTCCGAGTTGCAGGTCACATCTACGTTTTCATGCGGCCACGGGATAAACAAGAAAGCAATGTTGACGAGGTCCAGGCACAGGGCAGCTGCGAAGAGAAAAAGCCGATCCCAAAATCAAAATCACGTTTCAGTCGGGGGCATGCAAGACCTTCGTCAGTCTGATAAGACACCACCATAAGTGCCAACGGAATCGCCAATGTGACGAAGCCGACAATATTGAGCAGCAGACCCACCCAGCGGACGCAACCGTAGCAGCACAGCATAATAAAACCCAGTACAGTAGCCGTTAAGTACACAACGATGGTAATAACGGCGAATACCCGAGCAACGCGGAAGTGAGTACGACGGGTAGGACACATTACCCAACGATCATCCGATGTGGCTGCATACACGATGCTGTTGCAGTTTCTCTTTACACCCCATAGAAGCACACAGGAAGTTTCGTTAAAGACACTTCTCTGTCGACTTCGAAACATGTCCAGCGCCGTACCCACCAGCACCAGCAAGAACGCGATGAACTGGAGGACCGCGTACACCATAAGGAAGGGGTTGAACTCCATTTTCGCAGGTGGACGGCAACAGCACCCGAGAAAGACCAAGTGGAGGTGGGCAGCGGAAGAAGCGCACGGGGGTCGATACGGTGTAGCAGAGTGGACGAGGAGGGCGGTGGCGGCCAAATGGGGGAGGCTGCGGGAGAGCAAAAGGGAGGCGAGTCTTCGCAATGGCGCGTATTGGCCGCCGTCGCGTGCGCATGTGCGCGCCGTTGCTCGTCGGTCCGGGCGCGTTTCGGGTGTGATGGGGAGAGAGAGGCGGGGAGAGGGTGAGAGAGCCCGAGAGAAATGCGGGGGAAGGAGGGGGGTGGGGGCGACGCTGAGGAGGCGCGCAGGTGGGGGCGCGACACGTGCGCAGGAGGGCGGAATCGAGCGCAAAGAAGCCGGAGAAGGAGAAGGGAGGCGAGCACGCACACGCACTCCGTCTCCCCAGGCGGAGGCAAACGGCAGCGGCAGGCGAACAAGGCAGAGTGCGTCACGCGCTGCTCCTCGGGTGTCGGTGTCCCTCCCACCTATGTTGTCCATTTCCATGTTGCTACACTTTGTGGGTCCCTCAGAGGCAATCAAGCGTGTGCATTTGCCATCAACGCATCGCCCCACCCAGCCCGCCGCCCCCCTCGCCGGCACGCGCACAAAGAGCAACGCACAGGGAAGGCCGGCGGCACAGGCGACATAGGGACGAGAGACGCACGCACGCACAGGCCCCATGCCACTGTTGCCAGAGGGCGACAGAGAGCTGGGCGGAGGCGGGAGCCTGGAGAGAAAACGGCAGCCACGCTCCTCGCTCCCATGGCTCATTTTCCCGCGCGCTTCGCCCGCCTGCGACGTCCGCGTCGTCACCCCGCTTCCACCAGCACGCGCCTCCGCAGTCAAGGCTGCGCCGGGCGAACGGGAGGGAGGGAGACGGCAGCTTCGCGACGGCAGTGAGGGCGGGGGGCGCAGAGGGCGGAAGGGGGCGTGCATGGGCAATACAGGCGCCGCGCACAGCAGCAAAGCACACAAACAAAAAAAAAAACAGAAAGCACAAGAGGAGACGCACCGACGACAGTAGCGGGGGCGAGGGCGAGCCATGAATGCACTGGAGACTCTCCGCCATGGGCAGGCCATCAGACGTCCGCATGCGCCGCCACGTCGCGCGAGAGGGAAGAACGCACCAGACAAGCGACGCACACACGCCGGGCGCGCTGCACAAGCAACTGCACGGGAAGAGAGACGCAAAGGCAAAGGCGGCGCGAGCAGCCCCTCCGGCGAACGGCAAAGGCGGAAATCCGCAGCGCTCGCTCCTCCCGCTGGCATCGGCCTCTCCACGAGGGCGTCGTTGCCACACAGCGCAGCTGCTGCCAAGGCCGCCCGCCGCCCACCTCTGCCCTCCCCCTACTCCTCCTGACTGCTGCCCTCTTCCGAGTTGCAGGTCACATCTACGTTTTCATGCGGCCACGGGATAAACAAGAAAGCAATGTTGACGAGGTCCAGGCACAGGGCAGCTGCGAAGAGAGAAAAGCCGATCCCAAAATCAAAATCACGTTTCAGTCGGGGGCATGCAAAATCTTCGTCAGTCTGATAAGACACCACCATAAGTGCCAACGGAATCGCCAATGTGACGAAGCCGACAATATTGAGCAGCAGACCCACCCAGCGGACGCAACCGTAGCAGCACAGCATAATAAAACCCAGTACAGTAGCCGTTAAGTACACAACGATGGTAATAACGGCGAATATCCGAGCAACGCGGAAACGAATGCGGCGAACAGGGCACTGGGATAACCTATCATCAGAACTAAGGGAGTAACAATGCTGTTACAACTCGGCTTGAACCCCATAGGGTGATGCACGGTCTATCCTCAAATCTCTCTCTGCTGTGCAAGCGAAACATGTCCAGCGCCGTACCCACCAGCACCAGCAAGAACGCGATGAACTGGAGGACCGCGTACACCATAAGGAAGGGGTTGAACTCCATTTTCGCAGGTGGACGGCAACAGCACCCGAGAAAGACCAAGTGGAGGTGGGCAGCGGAAGAAGCGCACGGGGGTCGATACGGTGTAGCAGAGTGGACGAGGAGGGCGGTGGCGGCCAAATGGGGGAGGCTGCGGGAGAGCAAAAGGGAGGCGAGTCTTCGCAATGGCGCGTATTGGCCGCCGTCGCGTGCGCATGTGCGCGCCGTTGCTCGTCGGTCCGGGCGCGTTTCGGGTGTGATGGGGAGAGAGAGGCGGGGGAGAGGGTGAGAGAGCCCGAGAGAAATGCGGGGGAAGGAGGGGGGTGGGGGCGACGCTGAGGAGGCGCGCAGGTGGGGGCGCGACACGTGCGCAGGAGGGCGGAATCGAGCGCAAAGAAGCCGGAGAAGGAGAAGGGAGGCGAGCACGCACACGCACTCCGTCTCCCCAGGCGGAGGCAAACGGCAGCGGCAGGCGAACAAGGCAGAGTGCGTCACGCGCTGCTCCTCGGGTGTCGGTGTCCCTCCCACCTATGTTGTCCATTTCCATGTTGCTACACTTTGTGGGTCCCTCAGAGGCAATCAAGCGTGTGCATTTGCCATCAACGCATCGCCCCACCCAGCCCGCCCGCCCCCCTCGCCGGCACGCGCACAAAGAGCAACGCACAGGGAAGGCCGGCGGCACAGGCGACATAGGGACGAGAGACGCACGCACGCACAGGCCCCATGCCACTGTTGCCAGAGGGCGACAGAGAGCTGGGCGGAGGCGGGAGCCTGGAGAGAAAACGGCAGCCACGCTCCTCGCTCCCATGGCTCATTTTCCCGCGCGCTTCGCCCGCCTGCGACGTCCGCGTCGTCACCCCGCTTCCACCAGCACGCGCCTCCGCAGTCAAGGCTGCGCCGGGCGAACGGGAGGGGAGGGAGACGGCAGCTTCGCGACGGCAGTGAGGGCGGGGGGCGCAGAGGGCGGAAGGGGGCGTGCATGGGCAATACAGGCGCCGCGCACAGCAGCAAAGCACACAAACAAAAAAAAAAACAGAAAGCACAAGAGGAGACGCACCGACGACAGTAGCGGGGGCGAGGGCGAGCCATGAATGCACTGGAGACTCTCCGCCATGGGCAGGCCATCAGACGTCCGCATGCGCCGCCACGTCGCGCGAGAGGGAAGAACGCACCAGACAAGCGACGCACACACGCCGGGCGCGCTGCACAAGCAACTGCACGGGAAGAGAGACGCAAAGGCAAAGGCGGCGCGAGCAGCCCCTCCGGCGAACGGCAAAGGCGGAAATCCGCAGCGCTCGCTCCTCCCCGCTGGCATCGGCCTCTCCACGAGGGCGTCGTTGCCACACAGCGCAGCTGCTGCCAAGGCCGCCCGCCGCCCACCTCTGCCCTCCCCCCTACTCCTCCTGACTGCTGCCCTCTTCCGAGTTGCAGGTCACATCTACGTTTTCATGCGGCCACGGGATAAACAAGAAAGCAATGTTGACGAGGTCCAGGCACAGGGCAGCTGCGAAGAGAGAAAAGCCGATCCCAAAATCAAAATCACGTTTCAGTCGGGGGCATGCAAAATCTTCGTCAGTCTGATAAGACACCACCATAAGTGCCAACGGAATCGCCAATGTGACGAAGCCGACAATATTGAGCAGCAGACCCACCCAGCGGACGCAACCGTAGCAGCACAGCATAATAAAACCCAGTACAGTAGCCGTTAAGTACACAACGATGGTAATAACGGCGAATATCCGAGCAACGCGGAAACGAATGCGGCGAACAGGGCACTGGGATAACCTATCATCAGAACTAAGGGAGTAAACAATGCTGTTACAACTCGGCTTGAACCCCCATAGGGTGATGCACGGTCTATCCTCAAATCTCTCTCTGCTGTGCAAGCGAAACATGTCCAGCGCCGTACCCACCAGCACCAGCAAGAACGCGATGAACTGGAGGACCGCGTACACCATAAGGAAGGGGTTGAACTCCATTTTCGCAGGTGGACGGCAACAGCACCCGAGAAAGACCAAGTGGAGGTGGGCAGCGGAAGAAGCGCACGGGGGTCGATACGGTGTAGCAGAGTGGACGAGGAGGGCGGTGGCGGCCAAATGGGGGAGGCTGCGGGAGAGCAAAAGGGAGGCGAGTCTTCGCAATGGCGCGTATTGGCCGCCGTCGCGTGCGCATGTGCGCGCCGTTGCTCGTCGGTCCGGGCGCGTTTCGGGTGTGATGGGAGAGAGAGGCGGGGGAGAGGGTGAGAGAGCCCGAGAGAAATGCGGGGGAAGGAGGGGGGTGGGGGCGACGCTGAGGAGGCGCGCAGGTGGGGGGCGCGACACGTGCGCAGGAGGGCGGAATCGAGCGCAAAGAAGCCGGAGAAGGAGAAGGGAGGCGAGCACGCACACGCACTCCGTCTCCCCAGGCGGAGGCAAACGGCAGCGGCAGGCGAACAAGGCAGAGTGCGTCACGCGCTGCTCCTCGGGTGTCGGTGTCCCTCCCACCTATGTTGTCCATTTCCATGTTGCTACACTTTGTGGGTCCCTCAGAGGCAATCAAGCGTGTGCATTTGCCATCAACGCATCGCCCCACCCAGCCCGCCCGCCCCCTCGCCGGCACGCGCACAAAGAGCAACGCACAGGGAAGGCCGGCGGCACAGGCGACATAGGGACGAGAGACGCACGCACGCACAGGCCCCATGCCACTGTTGCCAGAGGGCGACAGAGAGCTGGGCGGAGGCGGGAGCCTGGAGAGAAAACGGCAGCCACGCTCCTCGCTCCCATGGCTCATTTTCCCGCGCGCTTCGCCCGCCTGCGACGTCCGCGTCGTCACCCCGCTTCCACCAGCACGCGCCTCCGCAGTCAAGGCTGCGCCGGGCGAACGGGAGGGGAGGGAGACGGCAGCTTCGCGACGGCAGTGAGGGCGGGGGGCGCAGAGGGCGGAAGGGGGCGTGCATGGGCAATACAGGCGCCGCGCACAGCAGCAAAGCACACAAACAAAAAAAAAACAGAAAGCACAAGAGGAGACGCACCGACGACAGTAGCGGGGGCGAGGGCGAGCCATGAATGCACTGGAGACTCTCCGCCATGGGCAGGCCATCAGACGTCCGCATGCGCCGCCACGTCGCGCGAGAGGGAAGAACGCACCAGACAAGCGACGCACACACGCCGGGCGCGCTGCACAAGCAACTGCACGGGAAGAGAGACGCAAAGGCAAAGGCGGCGCGAGCAGCCCCTCCGGCGAACGGCAAAGGCGGAAATCCGCAGCGCTCGCTCCTCCCCGCTGGCATCGGCCTCTCCACGAGGGCGTCGTTGCCACACAGCGCAGCTGCTGCCAAGGCCGCCCGCCGCCCACCTCTGCCCTCCCCCTACTCCTCCTGACTGCTGCCCTCTTCCGAGTTGCAGGTCACATCTACGTTTTCATGCGGCCACGGGATAAACAAGAAAGCAATGTTGACGAGGTCCAGGCACAGGGCAGCTGCGAAGAGAGAAAAGCCGATCCCAAAATCAAAATCACGTTTCAGTCGGGGGCATGCAAAATCTTCGTCAGTCTGATAAGACACCACCATAAGTGCCAACGGAATCGCCAATGTGACGAAGCCGACAATATTGAGCAGCAGACCCACCCAGCGGACGCAACCGTAGCAGCACAGCATAATAAAACCCAGTACAGTAGCCGTTAAGTACACAACGATGGTAATAACGGCGAATATCCGAGCAACGCGGAAACGAATGCGGCGAACAGGGCACTGGGATAACCTATCATCAGAACTAAGGGAGTAAACAATGCTGTTACAACTCGGCTTGAACCCCCATAGGGTGATGCACGGTCTATCCTCAAATCTCTCTCTGCTGTGCAAGCGAAACATGTCCAGCGCCGTACCCACCAGCACCAGCAAGAACGCGATGAACTGGAGGACCGCGTACACCATAAGGAAGGGGTTGAACTCCATTTTCGCAGGTGGACGGCAACAGCACCCGAGAAAGACCAAGTGGAGGTGGGCAGCGGAAGAAGCGCACGGGGGTCGATACGGTGTAGCAGAGTGGACGAGGAGGGCGGTGGCGGCCAAATGGGGGAGGCTGCGGGAGAGCAAAAGGGAGGCGAGTCTTCGCAATGGCGCGTATTGGCCGCCGTCGCGTGCGCATGTGCGCGCCGTTGCTCGTCGGTCCGGGCGCGTTTCGGGTGTGATGGGGAGAGAGAGGCGGGGGAGAGGGTGAGAGAGCCCGAGAGAAATGCGGGGGAAGGAGGGGGGTGGGGGCGACGCTGAGGAGGCGCGCAGGTGGGGGCGCGACACGTGCGCAGGAGGGCGGAATCGAGCGCAAAGAAGCCGGAGAAGGAGAAGGGAGGCGAGCACGCACACGCACTCCGTCTCCCCAGGCGGAGGCAAACGGCAGCGGCAGGCGAACAAGGCAGAGTGCGTCACGCGCTGCTCCTCGGGTGTCGGTGTCCCTCCCACCTATGTTGTCCATTTCCATGTTGCTACACTTTGTGGGTCCCTCAGAGGCAATCAAGCGTGTGCATTTGCCATCAACGCATCGCCCCACCCAGCCCGCCCGCCCCCCTCGCCGGCACGCGCACAAAGAGCAACGCACAGGGAAGGCCGGCGGCACAGGCGACATAGGGACGAGAGACGCACGCACGCACAGGCCCCATGCCACTGTTGCCAGAGGGCGACAGAGAGCTGGCGGAGGCGGGAGCCTGGAGAGAAAACGGCAGCCACGCTCCTCGCTCCCATGGCTCATTTTCCCGCGCGCTTCGCCCGCCTGCGACGTCCGCGTCGTCACCCCGCTTCCACCAGCACGCGCCTCCGCAGTCAAGGCTGCGCCGGGCGAACGGGAGGGGAGGGAGACGGCAGCTTCGCGACGGCAGTGAGGGCGGGGGCGCAGAGGGCGGAAGGGGGCGTGCATGGGCAATACAGGCGCCGCGCACAGCAGCAAAGCACACAAACAAAAAAAAAACAGAAAGCACAAGAGGAGACGCACCGACGACAGTAGCGGGGGCGAGGGCGAGCCATGAATGCACTGGAGACTCTCCGCCATGGGCAGGCCATCAGACGTCCGCATGCGCCGCCACGTCGCGCGAGAGGGAAGAACGCACCAGACAAGCGACGCACACACGCCGGGCGCGCTGCACAAGCAACTGCACGGGAAGAGAGACGCAAAGGCAAAGGCGGCGCGAGCAGCCCCTCCGGCGAACGGCAAAGGCGGAAATCCGCAGCGCTCGCTCCTCCCCGCTGGCATCGGCCTCTCCACGAGGGCGTCGTTGCCACACAGCGCAGCTGCTGCCAAGGCCGCCCGCCGCCCACCTCTGCCCTCCCCCCTACTCCTCCTGACTGCTGCCCTCTTCCGAGTTGCAGGTCACATCTACGTTTTCATGCGGCCACGGGATAAACAAGAAAGCAATGTTGACGAGGTCCAGGCACAGGGCAGCTGCGAAGAGAGAAAAGCCGATCCCAAAATCAAAATCACGTTTCAGTCGGGGGCATGCAAAATCTTCGTCAGTCTGATAAGACACCACCATAAGTGCCAACGGAATCGCCAATGTGACGAAGCCGACAATATTGAGCAGCAGACCCACCCAGCGGACGCAACCGTAGCAGCACAGCATAATAAAACCCAGTACAGTAGCCGTTAAGTACACAACGATGGTAATAACGGCGAATATCCGAGCAACGCGGAAACGAATGCGGCGAACAGGGCACTGGGATAACCTATCATCAGAACTAAGGGAGTAAACAATGCTGTTACAACTCGGCTTGAACCCCCATAGGGTGATGCACGGTCTATCCTCAAATCTCTCTCTGCTGTGCAAGCGAAACATGTCCAGCGCCGTACCCACCAGCACCAGCAAGAACGCGATGAACTGGAGGACCGCGTACACCATAAGGAAGGGGTTGAACTCCATTTTCGCAGGTGGACGGCAACAGCACCCGAGAAAGACCAAGTGGAGGTGGGCAGCGGAAGAAGCGCACGGGGGTCGATACGGTGTAGCAGAGTGGACGAGGAGGGCGGTGGCGGCCAAATGGGGGAGGCTGCGGGAGAGCAAAAGGGAGGCGAGTCTTCGCAATGGCGCGTATTGGCCGCCGTCGCGTGCGCATGTGCGCGCCGTTGCTCGTCGGTCCGGGCGCGTTTCGGGTGTGATGGGGAGAGAGAGGCGGGGGAGAGGGTGAGAGAGCCCGAGAGAAATGCGGGGAAGGAGGGGGGTGGGGGCGACGCTGAGGAGGCGCGCAGGTGGGGGCGCGACACGTGCGCAGGAGGGCGGAATCGAGCGCAAAGAAGCCGGAGAAGGAGAAGGGAGGCGAGCACGCACACGCACTCCGTCTCCCCAGGCGGAGGCAAACGGCAGCGGCAGGCGAACAAGGCAGAGTGCGTCACGCGCTGCTCCTCGGGTGTCGGTGTCCCTCCCACCTATGTTGTCCATTTCCATGTTGCTACACTTTGTGGGTCCCTCAGAGGCAATCAAGCGTGTGCATTTGCCATCAACGCATCGCCCCACCCAGCCCGCCCGCCCCCCTCGCCGGCACGCGCACAAAGAGCAACGCACAGGGAAGGCCGGCGGCACAGGCGACATAGGGACGAGAGACGCACGCACGCACAGGCCCCATGCCACTGTTGCCAGAGGGCGACAGAGAGCTGGGCGGAGGCGGGAGCCTGGAGAGAAAACGGCAGCCACGCTCCTCGCTCCCATGGCTCATTTTCCCGCGCGCTTCGCCCGCCTGCGACGTCCGCGTCGTCACCCCGCTTCCACCAGCACGCGCCTCCGCAGTCAAGGCTGCGCCGGGCGAACGGGAGGGGAGGGAGACGGCAGCTTCGCGACGGCAGTGAGGGCGGGGGCGCAGAGGGCGGAAGGGGGCGTGCATGGGCAATACAGGCGCCGCGCACAGCAGCAAAGCACACAAACAAAAAAAAAACAGAAAGCACAAGAGGAGACGCACCGACGACAGTAGCGGGGGCGAGGGCGAGCCATGAATGCACTGGAGACTCTCCGCCATGGGCAGGCCATCAGACGTCCGCATGCGCCGCCACGTCGCGCGAGAGGGAAGAACGCACCAGACAAGCGACGCACACACGCCGGGCGCGCTGCACAAGCAACTGCACGGGAAGAGAGACGCAAAGGCAAAGGCGGCGCGAGCAGCCCCTCCGGCGAACGGCAAAGGCGGAAATCCGCAGCGCTCGCTCCTCCCCGCTGGCATCGGCCTCTCCACGAGGGCGTCGTTGCCACACAGCGCAGCTGCTGCCAAGGCCGCCCGCCGCCCACCTCTGCCCTCCCCCCTACTCCTCCTGACTGCTGCCCTCTTCCGAGTTGCAGGTCACATCTACGTTTTCATGCGGCCACGGGATAAACAAGAAAGCAATGTTGACGAGGTCCAGGCACAGGGCAGCTGCGAAGAGAGAAAAGCCGATCCCAAAATCAAAATCACGTTTCAGTCGGGGGCATGCAAAATCTTCGTCAGTCTGATAAGACACCACCATAAGTGCCAACGGAATCGCCAATGTGACGAAGCCGACAATATTGAGCAGCAGACCCACCCAGCGGACGCAACCGTAGCAGCACAGCATAATAAAACCCAGTACAGTAGCCGTTAAGTACACAACGATGGTAATAACGGCGAATATCCGAGCAACGCGGAAACGAATGCGGCGAACAGGGCACTGGGATAACCTATCATCAGAACTAAGGGAGTAAACAATGCTGTTACAACTCGGCTTGAACCCCCATAGGGTGATGCACGGTCTATCCTCAAATCTCTCTCTGCTGTGCAAGCGAAACATGTCCAGCGCCGTACCCACCAGCACCAGCAAGAACGCGATGAACTGGAGGACCGCGTACACCATAAGGAAGGGGTTGAACTCCATTTTCGCAGGTGGACGGCAACAGCACCCGAGAAAGACCAAGTGGAGGTGGGCAGCGGAAGAAGCGCACGGGGGTCGATACGGTGTAGCAGAGTGGACGAGGAGGGCGGTGGCGGCCAAATGGGGGAGGCTGCGGGAGAGCAAAAGGGAGGCGAGTCTTCGCAATGGCGCGTATTGGCCGCCGTCGCGTGCGCATGTGCGCGCCGTTGCTCGTCGGTCCGGGCGCGTTTCGGGTGTGATGGGGAGAGAGAGGCGGGGGAGAGGGTGAGAGAGCCCGAGAGAAATGCGGGGGAAGGAGGGGGGTGGGGGCGACGCTGAGGAGGCGCGCAGGTGGGGGCGCGACACGTGCGCAGGAGGGCGGAATCGAGCGCAAAGAAGCCGGAGAAGGAGAAGGGAGGCGAGCACGCACACGCACTCCGTCTCCCCAGGCGGAGGCAAACGGCAGCGGCAGGCGAACAAGGCAGAGTGCGTCACGCGCTGCTCCTCGGGTGTCGGTGTCCCTCCCACCTATGTTGTCCATTTCCATGTTGCTACACTTTGTGGGTCCCTCAGAGGCAATCAAGCGTGTGCATTTGCCATCAACGCATCGCCCCACCCAGCCCGCCCGCCCCCCTCGCCGGCACGCGCACAAAGAGCAACGCACAGGGAAGGCCGGCGGCACAGGCGACATAGGGACGAGAGACGCACGCACGCACAGGCCCCATGCCACTGTTGCCAGAGGGCGACAGAGAGCTGGGCGGAGGCGGGAGCCTGGAGAGAAAACGGCAGCCACGCTCCTCGCTCCCATGGCTCATTTTCCCGCGCGCTTCGCCCGCCTGCGACGTCCGCGTCGTCACCCCGCTTCCACCAGCACGCGCCTCCGCAGTCAAGGCTGCGCCGGGCGAACGGGAGGGAGGGAGACGGCAGCTTCGCGACGGCAGTGAGGGCGGGGGGCGCAGAGGGCGGAAGGGGGCGTGCATGGGCAATACAGGCGCCGCGCACAGCAGCAAAGCACACAAACAAAAAAAAAAACAGAAAGCACAAGAGGAGACGCACCGACGACAGTAGCGGGGGCGAGGGCGAGCCATGAATGCACTGGAGACTCTCCGCCATGGGCAGGCCATCAGACGTCCGCATGCGCCGCCACGTCGCGCGAGAGGGAAGAACGCACCAGACAAGCGACGCACACACGCCGGGCGCGCTGCACAAGCAACTGCACGGGAAGAGAGACGCAAAGGCAAAGGCGGCGCGAGCAGCCCCTCCGGCGAACGGCAAAGGCGGAAATCCGCAGCGCTCGCTCCTCCCCGCTGGCATCGGCCTCTCCACGAGGGCGTCGTTGCCACACAGCGCAGCTGCTGCCAAGGCCGCCCGCCGCCCACCTCTGCCCTCCCCCCTACTCCTCCTGACTGCTGCCCTCTTCCGAGTTGCAGGTCACATCTACGTTTTCATGCGGCCACGGGATAAACAAGAAAGCAATGTTGACGAGGTCCAGGCACAGGGCAGCTGCGAAGAGAGAAAAGCCGATCCCAAAATCAAAATCACGTTTCAGTCGGGGGCATGCAAAATCTTCGTCAGTCTGATAAGACACCACCATAAGTGCCAACGGAATCGCCAATGTGACGAAGCCGACAATATTGAGCAGCAGACCCACCCAGCGGACGCAACCGTAGCAGCACAGCATAATAAAACCCAGTACAGTAGCCGTTAAGTACACAACGATGGTAATAACGGCGAATATCCGAGCAACGCGGAAACGAATGCGGCGAACAGGGCACTGGGATAACCTATCATCAGAACTAAGGGAGTAAACAATGCTGTTACAACTCGGCTTGAACCCCCATAGGGTGATGCACGGTCTATCCTCAAATCTCTCTCTGCTGTGCAAGCGAAACATGTCCAGCGCCGTACCCACCAGCACCAGCAAGAACGCGATGAACTGGAGGACCGCGTACACCATAAGGAAGGGGTTGAACTCCATTTTCGCAGGTGGACGGCAACAGCACCCGAGAAAGACCAAGTGGAGGTGGGCAGCGGAAGAAGCGCACGGGGGTCGATACGGTGTAGCAGAGTGGACGAGGAGGGCGGTGGCGGCCAAATGGGGAGGCTGCGGAGAGCAAAAGGGAGGCGAGTCTTCGCAATGGCGCGTATTGGCCGCCGTCGCGTGCGCATGTGCGCGCCGTTGCTCGTCGGTCCGGGCGCGTTTCGGGTGTGATGGGGAGAGAGAGGCGGGGGAGAGGGTGAGAGAGCCCGAGAGAAATGCG
>RAIA01000033.1:0-29734 GCA_003664395.1 Leishmania lainsoni
TAAAGACACTTCTCTGTCGACTTCGAAACATGTCCAGCGCCGTACCCACCAGCACCAGCAAGAACGCGATGAACTGGAGGACCGCGTACACCATAAGGAAGGGGTTGAACTCCATTTTCGCAGGTGGACGGCAACAGCACCCGAGAAAGACCAAGTGGAGGTGGGCAGCGGAAGAAGCGCACGGGTCGATACGGTGTAGCAGAGTGGACGAGGAGGGCGGTGGCGGCCAAATGGGGGAGGCTGCGGAGAGCAAAAGGGAGGCGAGTCTTCGCAATGGCGCGTATTGGCCGCCGTCGCGTGCGCATGTGCGCGCCGTTGCTCGTCGGTCCGGGCGCGTTTCGGGTGTGATGGGAGAGAGAGGCGGGGAGAGGGTGAGAGAGCCGAGAGAAATGCGGGGGAAGGAGGGGGGTGGGGGCGACGCTGAGGAGGCGCGCAGGTGGGGCGCGACACGTGCGCAGGAGGGCGGAATCGAGCGCAAAGAAGCCGGAGAAGGAGAAGGGAGGCGAGCACGCACACGCACTCCGTCTCCCCAGGCGGAGGCAAACGGCAGCGGCAGGCGAACAAGGCAGAGTGCGTCACGCGCTGCTCCGGGTGTCGGTGTCCCTCCCACCTATGTTGTCCATTTCCATGTTGCTACACTTTGTGGGTCCCTCAGAGGCAATCAAGCGTGTGCATTTGCCATCAACGCATCGCCCCACCCAGCCCGCCCGCCCCCTCGCCGGCACGCGCACAAAGAGCAACGCACAGGGAAGGCCGGCGGCACAGGCGACATAGGGACGAGAGACGCACGCACGCACAGGCCCCATGCCACTGTGCCAGAGGGCGACAGAGAGCTGGCGGAGGCGGGAGCCTGGAGAGAAAACGGCAGCCACGCTCCTCGCTCCCATGGCTCATTTCCCGCGCGCTTCGCCCGCCTGCGACGTCCGCGTCGTCACCCCGCTTCCACCAGCACGCGCCTCCGCAGTCAAGGCTGCGCCGGCGAACGGGAGGGAGGGAGACGGCAGCTCGCGACGGCAGTGAGGGCGGGGGCGCAGAGGGCGAAGGGGCGTGCATGGCAATACAGGCGCCACGCACAGCAGCAAAGCACACAAACAAAAAAAAAACAGAAAGCACAAGAGGAGACGCACCGACGACAGTAGCGGGGCGAGGGCGAGCCATGAATGCACTGGAGACTCTCCGCCATGGCAGGCCATCAGACGTCCGCATGCGCCGCCACGTCGCGCGAGAGGGAAGAACGCACCAGACAAGCGACGCACACACGCCGGGCGCGCTGCACAAGCAACTGCACGGGAAGAGAGACGCAAAGGCAAAGGCGGCGCGAGCAGCCCCTCCGGCGAACGGCAAAGGCGGAAATCCGCAGCGCTCGCTCCTCCCGCTGGCATCGGCCTCTCCACGAGGGCGTCGTTGCCACACAGCGCAGCTGCTGCCAAGGCCGCCCGCCGCCCACCTCTGCCCTCCCCTACTCCTCCTGACTGTGCCCTCTTCCGAGTTGCAGGTCACATCTACGTTTTCATGCGGCCACGGGATAAACAAGAAAGCAATGTTGACGAGGTCCAGGCACAGGGCAGCTGCGAAGAGAGAAAAGCCGATCCCAAAATCAAAATCACGTTTCAGTCGGGGCATGCAAGACCTTCGTCAGTCTGATAAGACACCACCATAAGTGCCAACGGAATCGCCAATGTGACGAAGCCGACAATATTGAGCAGCAGACCCACCCAGCGGACGCAACCGTAGCAGCACAGCATAAAAAACCCAGTACAGTAGCCGTTAAGTACACAACGATGGTAATAACGGCGAATATCCGAGCAACGCGGAAACGAATACGACGGGTAGGACACATAACCTATCATCATCCTATGGGAGTAACACGATGCTGTTGCAGTTCTCTTTGAACCCCATAGGGTGACACGTCTTTCGTCAACTCTTCTCTGTCGACTTCGAAACATGTCCAGCGCCGTACCCACCAGCACCAGCAAGAACGCGATGAACTGGAGGACCGCGTACACCATAAGGAAGGGTTGAACTCCATTTTCGCAGGTGGACGGCAACAGCACCCGAGAAAGACCAAGTGGAGGTGGGCAGCGGAAGAAGCGCACGGGGTCGATACGGTGTAGCAGAGTGGACGAGGAGGGCGGTGGCGGCCAATGGGGGAGGCTGCGGGAGAGCAAAAGGGAGGCGAGTCTTCGCAATGGGCGCGTATTGGCCGCCGTCGCGTGCGCATGTGCGCGCCGTTGCTCGTCGGTCCGGGCGCGTTCGGGTGTGGATGGGAGAGAGAGGCGGGGGAGAGGGTGAGAGAGCCCGAGAGAAATGCGGGGAAGGAGGGGGTGGGGGCGACGCTGAGGAGGCGCGCAGTGGGGGCGCGACACGTGCGCAGGAGGGCGGAATCGAGCGCAAAGAAGCCGGAGAAGGAGAAGGGAGGCGAGCACGCACACGCACTCCGTCTCCCCAGGCGGAGGCAAACGGCAGCGGCAGGCGAACAAGGCAGAGTGCGTCACGCGCTGCTCCTCGGTGTCGGTGTCCCTCCCACCTATGTTGTCCATTCCATGTTGCTACACTTTGTGGGTCCCTCAGAGGCAATCAAGCGTGTGCATTTGCCATCAACGCATCGCCCCACCCAGCCCGCCCGCCCCCCTCGCCGGCACGCGCACAAAGAGCAACGCACAGGAAGGCCGGCGGCACAGGCGACATAGGGACGAGAGACGCACGCACGCACAGGCCCCATGCCACTGTTGCCAGAGGGCGACAGAGAGCTGGGCGGAGCGGGAGCCTGGAGAGAAAACGGCAGCCACGCTCCTCGCTCCCATGGCTCATTTCCCGCGCGCTTCGCCCGCCTGCGACGTCCGCGTCGTCACCCCGCTTCCACCAGCACGCGCCTCCGCAGTCAAGGCTGCGCCGGGCGAACGGGAGGGGAGGGAGACGGCAGCTCGCGACGGCAGTGAGGGCGGGGGGCGCAGAGGGCGGAAGGGGGCGTGCATGGGCAATACAGGCGCCGCGCACAGCAGCAAAGCACACAAACAAAAAAAAAAACAGAAAGCACAAGAGGAGACGCACCGACGACAGTAGCGGGGGCGAGGGCGAGCCATGAATGCACTGGAGACTCTCCGCCATGGGCAGGCCATCAGACGTCCGCATGCGCCGCCACGTCGCGCGAGAGGGAAGAACGCACCAGACAAGCGACGCACACACGCCGGGCGCGCTGCACAAGCAACTGCACGGGAAGAGAGACGCAAAGGCAAAGGCGGCGCGAGCAGCCCCTCCGGCGAACGGCAAAGGCGGAAATCCGCAGCGCTCGCTCCTCCCCGCTGGCATCGGCCTCTCCACGAGGCGTCGTTGCCACACAGCGCAGCTGCTGCCAAGGCCGCCCGCCGCCCACCTCTGCCCTCCCCCCTACTCCTCCTGACTGCTGCCCTCTTCCGAGTTGCAGGTCACATCTACGTTTTCATGCGGCCACGGGATAAACAAGAAAGCAATGTTGACGAGGTCCAGGCACAGGGCAGCTGCGAAGAGAAAAAGCCGATCCCAAAATCAAAATCACGTTTCAGTCGGGGGCATGCAAAATCTTCGTCAGTCTGATAAGACACCACCATAAGTGCCAACGGAATCGCCAATGTGACGAAGCCGACAATATTGAGCAGCAGACCCACCCAGCGGACGCAACCGTAGCAGCACAGCATAATAAAACCCCAGTACAGTAGCCGTTAAGTACACAACGATGGTAATAACGGCGAATATCCGAGCAACGCGGAAACGAATGCGGCGAACAGGCACTGGATAACCTATCATCAGAACTAAGGGAGTAAACAATGCTGTTACAACTCGGCTTGAACCCCATAGGGTGATGCACCGGTCTATCCTCAAATCTCTCTCTGCTGTGCAGCGAAACATGTCCAGCGCCGTACCCACCAGCACCAGCAAGAACGCGATGAACTGGAGGACCGCGTACACCATAAGGAAGGGGTTGAACTCCATTTTCGCAGGTGGACGGCAACAGCACCCGAGAAAGACCAAGTGGAGGTGGGCAGCGGAAGAAGCGCACGGGGGTCGATACGGTGTAGCAGAGTGGACGAGGAGGGCGGTGGCGGCCAAATGGGGGAGGCTGCGGGAGAGCAAAAGGGAGGCGAGTCTTCGCAATGGCGCGTATTGGCCGCCGTCGCGTGCGCATGTGCGCGCCGTTGCTCGTCGGTCCGGGCGCGTTTCGGGTGTGATGGGGAGAGAGAGGCGGGGGAGAGGGTGAGAGAGCCCGAGAGAAATGCGGGGGAAGGAGGGGGGTGGGGGCGACGCTGAGGAGGCGCGCAGGTGGGGGCGCGACACGTGCGCAGGAGGGCGGAATCGAGCGCAAAGAAGCCGGAGAAGGAGAAGGGAGGCGAGCACGCACACGCACTCCGTCTCCCCAGGCGGAGGCAAACGGCAGCGGCAGGCGAACAAGGCAGAGTGCGTCACGCGCTGCTCCTCGGGTGTCGGTGTCCCTCCCACCTATGTTGTCCATTTCCATGTTGCTACACTTTGTGGGTCCCTCAGAGGCAATCAAGCGTGTGCATTTGCCATCAACGCATCGCCCCACCCAGCCCGCCCGCCCCCCTCGCCGGCACGCGCACAAAGAGCAACGCACAGGGAAGGCCGGCGGCACAGGCGACATAGGGACGAGAGACGCACGCACGCACAGGCCCCATGCCACTGTTGCCAGAGGGCGACAGAGAGCTGGGCGGAGGCGGGAGCCTGGAGAGAAAACGGCAGCCACGCTCCTCGCTCCCATGGCTCATTTTCCCGCGCGCTTCGCCCGCCTGCGACGTCCGCGTCGTCACCCCGCTTCCACCAGCACGCGCCTCCGCAGTCAAGGCTGCGCCGGGCGAACGGGAGGGGAGGGAGACGGCAGCTTCGCGACGGCAGTGAGGGCGGGGGGCGCAGAGGGCGGAAGGGGGCGTGCATGGGCAATACAGGCGCCGCGCACAGCAGCAAAGCACACAAACAAAAAAAAAACAGAAAGCACAAGAGGAGACGCACCGACGACAGTAGCGGGGGCGAGGGCGAGCCATGAATGCACTGGAGACTCTCCGCCATGGGCAGGCCATCAGACGTCCGCATGCGCCGCCACGTCGCGCGAGAGGGAAGAACGCACCAGACAAGCGACGCACACACGCCGGGCGCGCTGCACAAGCAACTGCACGGGAAGAGAGACGCAAAGGCAAAGGCGGCGCGAGCAGCCCCTCCGGCGAACGGCAAAGGCGGAAATCCGCAGCGCTCGCTCCTCCCCGCTGGCATCGGCCTCTCCACGAGGGCGTCGTTGCCACACAGCGCAGCTGCTGCCAAGGCCGCCCGCCGCCCACCTCTGCCCTCCCCCTACTCCTCCTGACTGCTGCCCTCTTCCGAGTTGCAGGTCACATCTACGTTTTCATGCGGCCACGGGATAAACAAGAAAGCAATGTTGACGAGGTCCAGGCACAGGGCAGCTGCGAAGAGAGAAAAGCCGATCCCAAAATCAAAATCACGTTTCAGTCGGGGGCATGCAAAATCTTCGTCAGTCTGATAAGACACCACCATAAGTGCCAACGGAATCGCCAATGTGACGAAGCCGACAATATTGAGCAGCAGACCCACCCAGCGGACGCAACCGTAGCAGCACAGCATAATAAAACCCAGTACAGTAGCCGTTAAGTACACAACGATGGTAATAACGGCGAATATCCGAGCAACGCGGAAACGAATGCGGCGAACAGGGCACTGGGATAACCTATCATCAGAACTAAGGGAGTAAACAATGCTGTTACAACTCGGCTTGAACCCCCATAGGGTGATGCACGGTCTATCCTCAAATCTCTCTCTGCTGTGCAAGCGAAACATGTCCAGCGCCGTACCCACCAGCACCAGCAAGAACGCGATGAACTGGAGGACCGCGTACACCATAAGGAAGGGGTTGAACTCCATTTTCGCAGGTGGACGGCAACAGCACCCGAGAAAGACCAAGTGGAGGTGGGCAGCGGAAGAAGCGCACGGGGGTCGATACGGTGTAGCAGAGTGGACGAGGAGGGCGGTGGCGGCCAAATGGGGGAGGCTGCGGGAGAGCAAAAGGGAGGCGAGTCTTCGCAATGGCGCGTATTGGCCGCCGTCGCGTGCGCATGTGCGCGCCGTTGCTCGTCGGTCCGGGCGCGTTTCGGGTGTGATGGGGAGAGAGAGGCGGGGGAGAGGGTGAGAGAGCCCGAGAGAAATGCGGGGGAAGGAGGGGGGTGGGGGCGACGCTGAGGAGGCGCGCAGGTGGGGGCGCGACACGTGCGCAGGAGGGCGGAATCGAGCGCAAAGAAGCCGGAGAAGGAGAAGGGAGGCGAGCACGCACACGCACTCCGTCTCCCCAGGCGGAGGCAAACGGCAGCGGCAGGCGAACAAGGCAGAGTGCGTCACGCGCTGCTCCTCGGGTGTCGGTGTCCCTCCCACCTATGTTGTCCATTTCCATGTTGCTACACTTTGTGGGTCCCTCAGAGGCAATCAAGCGTGTGCATTTGCCATCAACGCATCGCCCCACCCAGCCCGCCCGCCCCCCTCGCCGGCACGCGCACAAAGAGCAACGCACAGGGAAGGCCGGCGGCACAGGCGACATAGGGACGAGAGACGCACG
The DNA here is from genome assembly GCA_003664395.1 of Leishmania lainsoni. Lineage (NCBI taxonomy): Eukaryota > Euglenozoa > Kinetoplastea > Trypanosomatida > Trypanosomatidae > Leishmania > Leishmania lainsoni. The sequence goes on from RAIA01000033.1 coordinate 6,608, forward strand.
CACGCACAGGCCCCATGCCACTGTTGCCAGAGGGCGACAGAGAGCTGGGCGGAGGCGGGAGCCTGGAGAGAAAACGGCAGCCACGCTCCTCGCTCCCATGGCTCATTTTCCCGCGCGCTTCGCCCGCCTGCGACGTCCGCGTCGTCACCCCGCTTCCACCAGCACGCGCCTCCGCAGTCAAGGCTGCGCCGGGCGAACGGGAGGGGAGGGAGACGGCAGCTTCGCGACGGCAGTGAGGGCGGGGGGCGCAGAGGGCGGAAGGGGGCGTGCATGGGCAATACAGGCGCCGCGCACAGCAGCAAAGCACACAAACAAAAAAAAAAACAGAAAGCACAAGAGGAGACGCACCGACGACAGTAGCGGGGGCGAGGGCGAGCCATGAATGCACTGGAGACTCTCCGCCATGGGCAGGCCATCAGACGTCCGCATGCGCCGCCACGTCGCGCGAGAGGGAAGAACGCACCAGACAAGCGACGCACACACGCCGGGCGCGCTGCACAAGCAACTGCACGGGAAGAGAGACGCAAAGGCAAAGGCGGCGCGAGCAGCCCCTCCGGCGAACGGCAAAGGCGGAAATCCGCAGCGCTCGCTCCTCCCCGCTGGCATCGGCCTCTCCACGAGGGCGTCGTTGCCACACAGCGCAGCTGCTGCCAAGGCCGCCCGCCGCCCACCTCTGCCCTCCCCCTACTCCTCCTGACTGCTGCCCTCTTCCGAGTTGCAGGTCACATCTACGTTTTCATGCGGCCACGGGATAAACAAGAAAGCAATGTTGACGAGGTCCAGGCACAGGGCAGCTGCGAAGAGAGAAAAGCCGATCCCAAAATCAAAATCACGTTTCAGTCGGGGGCATGCAAAATCTTCGTCAGTCTGATAAGACACCACCATAAGTGCCAACGGAATCGCCAATGTGACGAAGCCGACAATATTGAGCAGCAGACCCACCCAGCGGACGCAACCGTAGCAGCACAGCATAATAAAACCCAGTACAGTAGCCGTTAAGTACACAACGATGGTAATAACGGCGAATATCCGAGCAACGCGGAAACGAATGCGGCGAACAGGGCACTGGGATAACCTATCATCAGAACTAAGGGAGTAAACAATGCTGTTACAACTCGGCTTGAACCCCCATAGGGTGATGCACGGTCTATCCTCAAATCTCTCTCTGCTGTGCAAGCGAAACATGTCCAGCGCCGTACCCACCAGCACCAGCAAGAACGCGATGAACTGGAGGACCGCGTACACCATAAGGAAGGGGTTGAACTCCATTTTCGCAGGTGGACGGCAACAGCACCCGAGAAAGACCAAGTGGAGGTGGGCAGCGGAAGAAGCGCACGGGGGTCGATACGGTGTAGCAGAGTGGACGAGGAGGGCGGTGGCGGCCAAATGGGGGAGGCTGCGGGAGAGCAAAAGGGAGGCGAGTCTTCGCAATGGCGCGTATTGGCCGCCGTCGCGTGCGCATGTGCGCGCCGTTGCTCGTCGGTCCGGGCGCGTTTCGGGTGTGATGGGGAGAGAGAGGCGGGGGAGAGGGTGAGAGAGCCCGAGAGAAATGCGGGGGAAGGAGGGGGGTGGGGGCGACGCTGAGGAGGCGCGCAGGTGGGGGCGCGACACGTGCGCAGGAGGGCGGAATCGAGCGCAAAGAAGCCGGAGAAGGAGAAGGGAGGCGAGCACGCACACGCACTCCGTCTCCCCAGGCGGAGGCAAACGGCAGCGGCAGGCGAACAAGGCAGAGTGCGTCACGCGCTGCTCCTCGGGTGTCGGTGTCCCTCCCACCTATGTTGTCCATTTCCATGTTGCTACACTTTGTGGGTCCCTCAGAGGCAATCAAGCGTGTGCATTTGCCATCAACGCATCGCCCCACCCAGCCCGCCCGCCCCCCTCGCCGGCACGCGCACAAAGAGCAACGCACAGGGAAGGCCGGCGGCACAGGCGACATAGGGACGAGAGACGCACGCACGCACAGGCCCCATGCCACTGTTGCCAGAGGGCGACAGAGAGCTGGGCGGAGGCGGGAGCCTGGAGAGAAAACGGCAGCCACGCTCCTCGCTCCCATGGCTCATTTTCCCGCGCGCTTCGCCCGCCTGCGACGTCCGCGTCGTCACCCCGCTTCCACCAGCACGCGCCTCCGCAGTCAAGGCTGCGCCGGGCGAACGGGAGGGGAGGGAGACGGCAGCTTCGCGACGGCAGTGAGGGCGGGGGGCGCAGAGGGCGGAAGGGGGCGTGCATGGGCAATACAGGCGCCGCGCACAGCAGCAAAGCACACAAACAAAAAAAAAACAGAAAGCACAAGAGGAGACGCACCGACGACAGTAGCGGGGGCGAGGGCGAGCCATGAATGCACTGGAGACTCTCCGCCATGGGCAGGCCATCAGACGTCCGCATGCGCCGCCACGTCGCGCGAGAGGGAAGAACGCACCAGACAAGCGACGCACACACGCCGGGCGCGCTGCACAAGCAACTGCACGGGAAGAGAGACGCAAAGGCAAAGGCGGCGCGAGCAGCCCCTCCGGCGAACGGCAAAGGCGGAAATCCGCAGCGCTCGCTCCTCCCCGCTGGCATCGGCCTCTCCACGAGGGCGTCGTTGCCACACAGCGCAGCTGCTGCCAAGGCCGCCCGCCGCCCACCTCTGCCCTCCCCCTACTCCTCCTGACTGCTGCCCTCTTCCGAGTTGCAGGTCACATCTACGTTTTCATGCGGCCACGGGATAAACAAGAAAGCAATGTTGACGAGGTCCAGGCACAGGGCAGCTGCGAAGAGAGAAAAGCCGATCCCAAAATCAAAATCACGTTTCAGTCGGGGGCATGCAAAATCTTCGTCAGTCTGATAAGACACCACCATAAGTGCCAACGGAATCGCCAATGTGACGAAGCCGACAATATTGAGCAGCAGACCCACCCAGCGGACGCAACCGTAGCAGCACAGCATAATAAAACCCAGTACAGTAGCCGTTAAGTACACAACGATGGTAATAACGGCGAATATCCGAGCAACGCGGAAACGAATGCGGCGAACAGGGCACTGGGATAACCTATCATCAGAACTAAGGGAGTAAACAATGCTGTTACAACTCGGCTTGAACCCCCATAGGGTGATGCACGGTCTATCCTCAAATCTCTCTCTGCTGTGCAAGCGAAACATGTCCAGCGCCGTACCCACCAGCACCAGCAAGAACGCGATGAACTGGAGGACCGCGTACACCATAAGGAAGGGGTTGAACTCCATTTTCGCAGGTGGACGGCAACAGCACCCGAGAAAGACCAAGTGGAGGTGGGCAGCGGAAGAAGCGCACGGGGGTCGATACGGTGTAGCAGAGTGGACGAGGAGGGCGGTGGCGGCCAAATGGGGGAGGCTGCGGGAGAGCAAAAGGGAGGCGAGTCTTCGCAATGGCGCGTATTGGCCGCCGTCGCGTGCGCATGTGCGCGCCGTTGCTCGTCGGTCCGGGCGCGTTTCGGGTGTGATGGGGAGAGAGAGGCGGGGGAGAGGGTGAGAGAGCCCGAGAGAAATGCGGGGGAAGGAGGGGGGTGGGGGCGACGCTGAGGAGGCGCGCAGGTGGGGGCGCGACACGTGCGCAGGAGGGCGGAATCGAGCGCAAAGAAGCCGGAGAAGGAGAAGGGAGGCGAGCACGCACACGCACTCCGTCTCCCCAGGCGGAGGCAAACGGCAGCGGCAGGCGAACAAGGCAGAGTGCGTCACGCGCTGCTCCTCGGGTGTCGGTGTCCCTCCCACCTATGTTGTCCATTTCCATGTTGCTACACTTTGTGGGTCCCTCAGAGGCAATCAAGCGTGTGCATTTGCCATCAACGCATCGCCCCACCCAGCCCGCCCGCCCCCCTCGCCGGCACGCGCACAAAGAGCAACGCACAGGGAAGGCCGGCGGCACAGGCGACATAGGGACGAGAGACGCACGCACGCACAGGCCCCATGCCACTGTTGCCAGAGGGCGACAGAGAGCTGGGCGGAGGCGGGAGCCTGGAGAGAAAACGGCAGCCACGCTCCTCGCTCCCATGGCTCATTTTCCCGCGCGCTTCGCCCGCCTGCGACGTCCGCGTCGTCACCCCGCTTCCACCAGCACGCGCCTCCGCAGTCAAGGCTGCGCCGGGCGAACGGGAGGGGAGGGAGACGGCAGCTTCGCGACGGCAGTGAGGGCGGGGGGCGCAGAGGGCGGAAGGGGGCGTGCATGGGCAATACAGGCGCCGCGCACAGCAGCAAAGCACACAAACAAAAAAAAAAACAGAAAGCACAAGAGGAGACGCACCGACGACAGTAGCGGGGGCGAGGGCGAGCCATGAATGCACTGGAGACTCTCCGCCATGGGCAGGCCATCAGACGTCCGCATGCGCCGCCACGTCGCGCGAGAGGGAAGAACGCACCAGACAAGCGACGCACACACGCCGGGCGCGCTGCACAAGCAACTGCACGGGAAGAGAGACGCAAAGGCAAAGGCGGCGCGAGCAGCCCCTCCGGCGAACGGCAAAGGCGGAAATCCGCAGCGCTCGCTCCTCCCCGCTGGCATCGGCCTCTCCACGAGGGCGTCGTTGCCACACAGCGCAGCTGCTGCCAAGGCCGCCCGCCGCCCACCTCTGCCCTCCCCCTACTCCTCCTGACTGCTGCCCTCTTCCGAGTTGCAGGTCACATCTACGTTTTCATGCGGCCACGGGATAAACAAGAAAGCAATGTTGACGAGGTCCAGGCACAGGGCAGCTGCGAAGAGAGAAAAGCCGATCCCAAAATCAAAATCACGTTTCAGTCGGGGGCATGCAAAATCTTCGTCAGTCTGATAAGACACCACCATAAGTGCCAACGGAATCGCCAATGTGACGAAGCCGACAATATTGAGCAGCAGACCCACCCAGCGGACGCAACCGTAGCAGCACAGCATAATAAAACCCAGTACAGTAGCCGTTAAGTACACAACGATGGTAATAACGGCGAATATCCGAGCAACGCGGAAACGAATGCGGCGAACAGGGCACTGGGATAACCTATCATCAGAACTAAGGGAGTAAACAATGCTGTTACAACTCGGCTTGAACCCCCATAGGGTGATGCACGGTCTATCCTCAAATCTCTCTCTGCTGTGCAAGCGAAACATGTCCAGCGCCGTACCCACCAGCACCAGCAAGAACGCGATGAACTGGAGGACCGCGTACACCATAAGGAAGGGGTTGAACTCCATTTTCGCAGGTGGACGGCAACAGCACCCGAGAAAGACCAAGTGGAGGTGGGCAGCGGAAGAAGCGCACGGGGGTCGATACGGTGTAGCAGAGTGGACGAGGAGGGCGGTGGCGGCCAAATGGGGGAGGCTGCGGGAGAGCAAAAGGGAGGCGAGTCTTCGCAATGGCGCGTATTGGCCGCCGTCGCGTGCGCATGTGCGCGCCGTTGCTCGTCGGTCCGGGCGCGTTTCGGGTGTGATGGGGAGAGAGAGGCGGGGGAGAGGGTGAGAGAGCCCGAGAGAAATGCGGGGGAAGGAGGGGGGTGGGGGCGACGCTGAGGAGGCGCGCAGGTGGGGGCGCGACACGTGCGCAGGAGGGCGGAATCGAGCGCAAAGAAGCCGGAGAAGGAGAAGGGAGGCGAGCACGCACACGCACTCCGTCTCCCCAGGCGGAGGCAAACGGCAGCGGCAGGCGAACAAGGCAGAGTGCGTCACGCGCTGCTCCTCGGGTGTCGGTGTCCCTCCCACCTATGTTGTCCATTTCCATGTTGCTACACTTTGTGGGTCCCTCAGAGGCAATCAAGCGTGTGCATTTGCCATCAACGCATCGCCCCACCCAGCCCGCCCGCCCCCCTCGCCGGCACGCGCACAAAGAGCAACGCACAGGGAAGGCCGGCGGCACAGGCGACATAGGGACGAGAGACGCACGCACGCACAGGCCCCATGCCACTGTTGCCAGAGGGCGACAGAGAGCTGGGCGGAGGCGGGAGCCTGGAGAGAAAACGGCAGCCACGCTCCTCGCTCCCATGGCTCATTTTCCCGCGCGCTTCGCCCGCCTGCGACGTCCGCGTCGTCACCCCGCTTCCACCAGCACGCGCCTCCGCAGTCAAGGCTGCGCCGGGCGAACGGGAGGGGAGGGAGACGGCAGCTTCGCGACGGCAGTGAGGGCGGGGGGCGCAGAGGGCGGAAGGGGGCGTGCATGGGCAATACAGGCGCCGCGCACAGCAGCAAAGCACACAAACAAAAAAAAAAACAGAAAGCACAAGAGGAGACGCACCGACGACAGTAGCGGGGGCGAGGGCGAGCCATGAATGCACTGGAGACTCTCCGCCATGGGCAGGCCATCAGACGTCCGCATGCGCCGCCACGTCGCGCGAGAGGGAAGAACGCACCAGACAAGCGACGCACACACGCCGGGCGCGCTGCACAAGCAACTGCACGGGAAGAGAGACGCAAAGGCAAAGGCGGCGCGAGCAGCCCCTCCGGCGAACGGCAAAGGCGGAAATCCGCAGCGCTCGCTCCTCCCCGCTGGCATCGGCCTCTCCACGAGGGCGTCGTTGCCACACAGCGCAGCTGCTGCCAAGGCCGCCCGCCGCCCACCTCTGCCCTCCCCCTACTCCTCCTGACTGCTGCCCTCTTCCGAGTTGCAGGTCACATCTACGTTTTCATGCGGCCACGGGATAAACAAGAAAGCAATGTTGACGAGGTCCAGGCACAGGGCAGCTGCGAAGAGAGAAAAGCCGATCCCAAAATCAAAATCACGTTTCAGTCGGGGGCATGCAAAATCTTCGTCAGTCTGATAAGACACCACCATAAGTGCCAACGGAATCGCCAATGTGACGAAGCCGACAATATTGAGCAGCAGACCCACCCAGCGGACGCAACCGTAGCAGCACAGCATAATAAAACCCAGTACAGTAGCCGTTAAGTACACAACGATGGTAATAACGGCGAATATCCGAGCAACGCGGAAACGAATGCGGCGAACAGGGCACTGGGATAACCTATCATCAGAACTAAGGGAGTAAACAATGCTGTTACAACTCGGCTTGAACCCCCATAGGGTGATGCACGGTCTATCCTCAAATCTCTCTCTGCTGTGCAAGCGAAACATGTCCAGCGCCGTACCCACCAGCACCAGCAAGAACGCGATGAACTGGAGGACCGCGTACACCATAAGGAAGGGGTTGAACTCCATTTTCGCAGGTGGACGGCAACAGCACCCGAGAAAGACCAAGTGGAGGTGGGCAGCGGAAGAAGCGCACGGGGGTCGATACGGTGTAGCAGAGTGGACGAGGAGGGCGGTGGCGGCCAAATGGGGGAGGCTGCGGGAGAGCAAAAGGGAGGCGAGTCTTCGCAATGGCGCGTATTGGCCGCCGTCGCGTGCGCATGTGCGCGCCGTTGCTCGTCGGTCCGGGCGCGTTTCGGGTGTGATGGGGAGAGAGAGGCGGGGGAGAGGGTGAGAGAGCCCGAGAGAAATGCGGGGGAAGGAGGGGGGTGGGGGCGACGCTGAGGAGGCGCGCAGGTGGGGGCGCGACACGTGCGCAGGAGGGCGGAATCGAGCGCAAAGAAGCCGGAGAAGGAGAAGGGAGGCGAGCACGCACACGCACTCCGTCTCCCCAGGCGGAGGCAAACGGCAGCGGCAGGCGAACAAGGCAGAGTGCGTCACGCGCTGCTCCTCGGGTGTCGGTGTCCCTCCCACCTATGTTGTCCATTTCCATGTTGCTACACTTTGTGGGTCCCTCAGAGGCAATCAAGCGTGTGCATTTGCCATCAACGCATCGCCCCACCCAGCCCGCCCGCCCCCCTCGCCGGCACGCGCACAAAGAGCAACGCACAGGGAAGGCCGGCGGCACAGGCGACATAGGGACGAGAGACGCACGCACGCACAGGCCCCATGCCACTGTTGCCAGAGGGCGACAGAGAGCTGGGCGGAGGCGGGAGCCTGGAGAGAAAACGGCAGCCACGCTCCTCGCTCCCATGGCTCATTTTCCCGCGCGCTTCGCCCGCCTGCGACGTCCGCGTCGTCACCCCGCTTCCACCAGCACGCGCCTCCGCAGTCAAGGCTGCGCCGGGCGAACGGGAGGGGAGGGAGACGGCAGCTTCGCGACGGCAGTGAGGGCGGGGGGCGCAGAGGGCGGAAGGGGGCGTGCATGGGCAATACAGGCGCCACGCACAGCAGCAAAGCACACAAACAAAAAAAAAACAGAAAGCACAAGAGGAGACGCACCGACGACAGTAGCGGGGGCGAGGGCGAGCCATGAATGCACTGGAGACTCTCCGCCATGGGCAGGCCATCAGACGTCCGCATGCGCCGCCACGTCGCGCGAGAGGGAAGAACGCACCAGACAAGCGACGCACACACGCCGGGCGCGCTGCACAAGCAACTGCACGGGAAGAGAGACGCAAAGGCAAAGGCGGCGCGAGCAGCCCCTCCGGCGAACGGCAAAGGCGGAAATCCGCAGCGCTCGCTCCTCCCCGCTGGCATCGGCCTCTCCACGAGGGCGTCGTTGCCACACAGCGCAGCTGCTGCCAAGGCCGCCCGCCGCCCACCTCTGCCCTCCCCCTACTCCTCCTGACTGCTGCCCTCTTCCGAGTTGCAGGTCACATCTACGTTTTCATGCGGCCACGGGATAAACAAGAAAGCAATGTTGACGAGGTCCAGGCACAGGGCAGCTGCGAAGAGAGAAAAGCCGATCCCAAAATCAAAATCACGTTTCAGTCGGGGGCATGCAAAATCTTCGTCAGTCTGATAAGACACCACCATAAGTGCCAACGGAATCGCCAATGTGACGAAGCCGACAATATTGAGCAGCAGACCCACCCAGCGGACGCAACCGTAGCAGCACAGCATAATAAAACCCAGTACAGTAGCCGTTAAGTACACAACGATGGTAATAACGGCGAATACCCGAGCAACGCGGAAACGAATGCGGCGAACAGGGCACTGGGATAACCTATCATCAGAACTAAGGGAGTAAACAATGTTACAACTCGGCTTTAACCCCCATAGGGTGATGCACGGTCTATCCTCAAATCTCTCTCTGCTGTGCAAGCGAAACATGTCCAGCGCCGTACCCACCAGCACCAGCAAGAACGCGATGAACTGGAGGACCGCGTACACCATAAGGAAGGGGTTGAACTCCATTTTCGCAGGTGGACGGCAACAGCACCCGAGAAAGACCAAGTGGAGGTGGGCAGCGGAAGAAGCGCACGGGGGTCGATACGGTGTAGCAGAGTGGCGAGGAGGGCGGTGGCGGCCAAATGGGGGAGGCTGCGGGAGAGCAAAAGGGAGGCGAGTCTTCGCAATGGCGCGTATTGGCCGCCGTCGCGTGCGCATGTGCGCGCCGTTGCTCGTCGGTCCGGGCGCGTTTCGGGTGTGATGGGGAGAGAGAGGCGGGGGAGAGGGTGAGAGAGCCCGAGAGAAATGCGGGGGAAGGAGGGGGGGGGGCGACGCTGAGGAGGCGCGCAGGTGGGGGCGCGACACGTGCGCAGGAGGGCGGAATCGAGCGCAAAGAAGCCGGAGAAGGAGAAGGGAGGCGAGCACGCACACGCACTCCGTCTCCCCAGGCGGAGGCAAACGGCAGCGGCAGGCGAACAAGGCAGAGTGCGTCACGCGCTGCTCCTCGGGTGTCGGTGTCCCTCCCACCTATGTTGTCCATTTCCATGTTGCTACACTTTGTGGGTCCCTCAGAGGCAATCAAGCGTGTGCATTTGCCATCAACGCATCGCCCCACCCAGCCCGCCCGCCCCCCTCGCCGGCACGCGCACAAAGAGCAACGCACAGGGAAGGCCGGCGGCACAGGCGACATAGGGACGAGAGACGCACGCACGCACAGGCCCCATGCCACTGTTGCCAGAGGGCGACAGAGAGCTGGGCGGAGGCGGGAGCCTGGAGAGAAAACGGCAGCCACGCTCCTCGCTCCCATGGCTCATTTTCCCGCGCGCTTCGCCCGCCTGCGACGTCCGCGTCGTCACCCCGCTTCCACCAGCACGCGCCTCCGCAGTCAAGGCTGCGCCGGGCGAACGGGAGGGGAGGGAGACGGCAGCTTCGCGACGGCAGTGAGGGCGGGGGGCGCAGAGGGCGGAAGGGGGCGTGCATGGGCAATACAGGCGCCACGCACAGCAGCAAAGCACACAAACAAAAAAAAAACAGAAAGCACAAGAGGAGACGCACCGACGACAGTAGCGGGGGCGAGGGCGAGCCATGAATGCACTGGAGACTCTCCGCCATGGGCAGGCCATCAGACGTCCGCATGCGCCGCCACGTCGCGCGAGAGGGAAGAACGCACCAGACAAGCGACGCACACACGCCGGGCGCGCTGCACAAGCAACTGCACGGGAAGAGAGACGCAAAGGCAAAGGCGGCGCGAGCAGCCCCTCCGGCGAACGGCAAAGGCGGAAATCCGCAGCGCTCGCTCCTCCCCGCTGGCATCGGCCTCTCCACGAGGGCGTCGTTGCCACACAGCGCAGCTGCTGCCAAGGCCGCCCGCCGCCCACCTCTGCCCTCCCCCTACTCCTCCTGACTGTTGCCCTCTTCCGAGTTGCAGGTCACATCTACGTTTTCATGCGGCCACGGGATAAACAAGAAAGCAATGTTGACGAGGTCCAGGCACAGGGCAGCTGCGAAGAGAAAAAAGCCGATCCCAAAATCAAAATCACGTTTCAGTCGGGGCATGCAAGACCTTCGTCAGTCTGATAAGACACCACCATAAGTGCCAACGGAATCGCCAATGTGACGAAGCCGACAATATTGAGCAGCAGACCCACCCAGCGGACGCAACCGTAGCAGCACAGCATAATAAAACCCAGTACAGTAGCCGTTAAGTACACAACGATGGTAATAACGGCGAATACCCGAGCAACGCGGAAGTGAGTACGACGGGTAGGACACATTACCCAACGATCATCCGATGTGGCTGCATACACGATGCTGTTGCAGTTTCTCTTTACACCCCATAGAAGCACACAGGAAGTTTCGTTAAAGACACTTCTCTGTCGACTTCGAAACATGTCCAGCGCCGTACCCACCAGCACCAGCAAGAACGCGATGAACTGGAGGACCGCGTACACCATAAGGAAGGGGTTGAACTCCATTTTCGCAGGTGGACGGCAACAGCACCCGAGAAAGCCCAAGTGGAGGTGGGCAGCGGAAGAAGCGCACGGGGGTCGATGCGGTGTAGCAGAGTGGACGAGGAGGGCGGTGGCGGCCAAATGGGGGAGCTGCGGGAGAGCAAAAGGGAGGCGAGTCTTCGCAATGGCGCGTATTGGCCGCCGTCGCGTGCGCATGTGCGCGCCGTTGCTCGTCGGTCCGGGCGCGTTTCGGGTGTGATGGGGAGAGAGAGGCGGGGGAGAGGGTGAGAGAGCCCGAGAGAAATGCGGGGGAAGGAGGGGGGGGGCGACGCTGCGGAGGCGCGCAGGTGGGGGCGCGACACGTGCGCAGGAGGGCGGAATCGAACGCAAAGAAGCCGGAGAAGGAGAAGGGAGGCGAGCACGCACACGCACTCCGTCTCCCCAGGCGGAGGCAAACGGCAGCGGCAGGCGAACAAGGCAGAGTGCGTCACGCGCTGCTCCTCGGGTGTCGGTGTCCCTCCCACCTATGTTGTCCATTTCCATGTTGCTACACTTTGTGAGTCCCTCAGAGGCAATCAAGCGCGTGCATTTGCCATCAACGCATCGCCCCACCCAGCCCGTCTAGCTAGGCACGCCTGCCGTGCGAGCAGCTCGCAACCGCCTCGGGGTATGCCGGTGGAGCTCCAGCAGGAAGTCGGCCAGCGTCGTCAGGTCAGCACCATGTGAGACCCCGTGGCCAGTCCAGACGACATGCCTCTCCCGCCGTCCCTTCAAGCAGCAGTGCCCGTAACCTGGCTTGGCGACGCCTCGCATCGGTGCCGGGGGGACCCTGGGGTGAGAGAAATAACGAAAACAAAGCAATGAAACGAAGGAAGCTCAAGAGAGGCGCGGCGGGGGGTGCGCAACGGATCCAGACACGGACGCACGCACACACGGGCAGGCTCGGGGTGCGAGCAGGTGAACCAGCCTTGCCTCGCCGCCGACGCGCAGTCCGGACCCCCGGCATGCGGGAAGGCCGGTGTTCGAGCTGCTCGCCTCGCCCCACCCAGCCCGCCCGCCCCCCTCGCCGGCACGCGCACAAAGAGCAACGCACAGGGAAGGCCGGCGGCACAGGCGACATAGGGACGAGAGACGCACGCACGCACAGGCCCCATGCCACTGTTGCCAGAGGGCGACAGAGAGCTGGGCGGAGGCGGGAGCCTGGAGAGAAAACGGCAGCCACGCTCCTCGCTCCCATGGCTCATTTTCCCGCGCGCTTCGCCCGCCTGCGACGTCCGCGTCGTCACCCCGCTTCCACCAGCACGCGCCTCCGCAGTCAAGGCTGCGCCGGGCGAACGGGAGGGGAGGGAGACGGCAGCTTCGCGACGGCAGTGAGGGCGGGGGGCGCAGAGGGCGGAAGGGGGCGTGCATGGGCAATACAGGCGCCACGCACAGCAGCAAAGCACACAAACAAAAAAAAACAGAAAGCACAAGAGGAGACGCACCGACGACAGTAGCGGGGCGAGGGCGAGCCATGAATGCACTGGAGACTCTCCGCCATGGGCAGGCCATCAGACGTCCGCATGCGCCGCCACGTCGCGCGAGAGGGAAGAACGCACCAGACAAGCGACGCACACACGCCGGGCGCGCTGCACAAGCAACTGCACGGGAAGAGAGACGCAAAGGCAAAGGCGGCGCGAGCAGCCCCTCCGGCGAACGGCAAAGGCGGGAATCCGCAGCGCTCGCTCCTCCCCGCTGGCATCGGCCCCTCCACGAGGGCGTCGTTGCCACACAGCGCAGCTGCTGCCAAGGCCGCCCGCCGCCCACCTCTGCCCTCCCCCTACTCCTCCTGACTGTTGCCCTCTTCCGAGTTGCAGGTCACATCTACGTAATTGTACTCCCACGGGATAAACAAGAAAACAATGTTGACGAGGTCCAGGCACAGGGCAGCTGCGAAGAGAAAAAAGCCGATCCCAAAATCAAAATCACGTTTCAGTTGGGGGCATGCAAAATCTTCGTCAGTCTGATAAGACACCACCATAAGTGCCAACGGAATCGCCAATGTGACGAAGCCGACAATATTGAGCAGCAAACACACCCAGCGGACGCAACCGTAGCAGCACAGCATAATAAAACCCAGTACAGTAGCCGTTAAGTACACAACGATGGTAATAACGGCGAATACCCGAGCAACGCGGAAACGAATGCGGCGAACAGGGCACTGGGATAACCTATCATCAGAACTAAGGGAGTAAACAATGCTGTTACAACTCGGCTTTAATCCCCATAGGGTGATGCACGGTCTATCCTCAAATCTGTCTCTGCTCTGCAAGCGAAACATGTCCAGCGCCGTACCCACCAGCACCAGCAAGAACGCGATGAACTGGAGGACCGCGTACACCATAATGAAGGGGTTGAACTCCATTTTCGCAGGTGGACGGCAACAGCACCCGAGAAAGACCAAGTGGAGGTGGGCAGCGGAAGAAGCGCACGGGGGTCGATACGGTGCAGCAGAGTGGACGAGGAGGGCGGTGGCGGCCAAATGGGGGAGCTGCGGGAGAGCAAAAGGGAGGCGAGTCTTCGCAATGGCGCGTATCGGCCGCCGTCGCGTGCGCATGTGCGCGCCGTTGCTCGTCGGTCCGGGCGCGTTTCGGGTGTGATGGGGAGAGAGAGGCGGGGGAGAGGGTGAGAGAGCCCGAGAGAAATGCGGGGGAAGGAGGGGGGTGGGGGCGACGCTGAGGAGGCGCGCAGGTGGGGGCGCGACACGTGCGCAGGAGGGCGGAATCGAGCGCAAAGAAGCCGGAGAAGGAGAAGGGAGGCGAGCACGCACACGCACTCCGTCTCCCCAGGCGGAGGCAAACGGCAGCGGCAGGCGAACAAGGCAGAGTGCGTCACGCGCTGCTCCTCGGGTGTCGGTGTCCCTCCCACCTATGTTGTCCATTTCCATGTTGCTACACTTTGTGAGTCCCTCAGAGGCAATCAAGCGCGTGCATTTGCCATCAACGCATCGCCCCACCCAGCCCGTCTAGCTAGGCACGCCTGCCGTGCGAGCAGCTAGCAACCGCCTCGGGGTATGCCGGTGGAGCTCCAGCAGGAAGTCGGCCAGCATCGTCAGGTCAGCACCATGTGAGACCCCGTGGCCAGTCCAGACGACATGCCTCTCCCGCCGTCCCTTCAAGCAGCAGTGCCCCGTAACCTGGCTTGGCGACGCCTCGCATCGGTGCCGGGGGGACCCTGGGGTGAGAGAAATAACGAAAACAAAGCAATGAAACGAAGGAAGCTCAAGAGAGGCGCGGCGGGGGGTGCGCAACGGATCCAGACACGGACGCACGCACACACGGGCAGGCTCGGGGTGCGAGCAGGTGAACCAGCCTTGCCTCGCCGCCGACGCGCAGTCCGGACCCCCGGCATGCGGGAAGGCCGGTGTTCGAGCTGCTCGCCTCGCCCCACCCAGCCCGCCCGCCCCCCTCGCCGGCACGCGCACAAAGAGCAACGCACAGGGAAGGCCGGCGGCACAGGCGACATAGGGACGAGAGACGCACGCACGCACAGGCCCCATGCCACTGTTGCCAGAGGGCGACAGAGAGCTGGGCGGAGGCGGGAGCCTGGAGAGAAAACGGCAGCCACGCTCCTCGCTCCCATGGCTCATTTTCCCGCGCGCTTCGCCCGCCTGCGACGTCCGCGTCGTCACCCCGCTTCCACCAGCACGCGCCTCCGCAGTCAAGGCTGCGCCGGGCGAACGGGAGGGGAGGGAGACGGCAGCTTCGCGACGGCAGTGAGGGCGGGGGGCGCAGAGGGCGGAAGGGGGCGTGCATGGGCAATACAGGCGCCGCGCACAGCAGCAAAGCACACAAACAAAAAAAAAAACAGAAAGCACAAGAGGAGACGCACCGACGACAGTAGCGGGGGCGAGGGCGAGCCATGAATGCACTGGAGACTCTCCGCCATGGGCAGGCCATCAGACGTCCGCATGCGCCGCCACGTCGCGCGAGAGGGAAGAACGCACCAGACAAGCGACGCACACACGCCGGGCGCGCTGCACAAGCAACTGCACGGGAAGAGAGACGCAAAGGCAAAGGCGGCGCGAGCAGCCCCTCCGGCGAACGGCAAAGGCGGAATCCGCAGCGCTCGCTCCTCCCGCTGGCATCGGCCCTCCACGAGGGCGTCGTTGCCACACAGCGCAGCTGCTGCCAAGGCCGCCCGCCGCCCACCTCTGCCCTCCCCCTACTCCTCCTGACTGTTGCCCTCTTCCGAGTTGCAGGTCACATCTACGTAATTGTACTCCCACGGGATAAACAAGAAACAATGTTGACGAGGTCCAGGCACAGGGCAGCTGCGAAGAGAAAAAAGCCGATCCCAAAATCAAAATCACGTTTCAGTTGGGGGCATGCAAAATCTTCGTCAGTCTGATAAGACACCACCATAAGTGCCAACGGAATCGCCAATGTGACGAAGCCGACAATATTGAGCAGCAGACACACCCAGCGGACGCAACCGCAGCAGCACAGCATAATAAAACCCAGTACAGTAGCCGTTAAGTACACAACGATGGTAATAACGGCGAATACCCGAGCAACGCGGAAACGAATGCGGCGAACAGGGCACTGGGATAACCTATCATCAGAACTAAGGGAGTAAACAATGCTGTTACAACTCGGCTTTAATCCCCATAGGGTGATGCACGGTCTATCCTCAAATCTGTCTCTGCTCTGCAAGCGAAACATGTCCAGCGCCGTACCCACCAGCACCAGCAAGAACGCGATGAACTGGAGGACCGCGTACACCATAATGAAGGGGCTGAACTCCATTTTCGCAGGTGGACGGCAACAGCACCCGAGAAAGACCAAGTGGAGGTGGGCAGCGGAAGAAGCGCACGGGGGTCGATGCGGTGTAGCAGAGTGGACGAGGAGGGCGGTGGCGGCCAAATGGGGGAGACTGCGGGAGAGCAAAAGGGAGGCGAGTCTTCGCAATGGCGCGTATCGGCCGCCGTCGCGTGCGCATGTGCGCGCCGTTGCTCGTCGGTCCGGGCGCGTTTCGGGTGTGATGGGGAGAGAGAGGCGGGGGAGAGGGTGAGAGAGCCCGAGAGAAATGCGGGGAAGGAGGGGGGGGGGCGACGCTGCGGAGGCGCGCAGGTGGGGGCGCGACACGTGCGCAGGAGGGCGGAATCGAACGCAAAGAAGCCGGAGAAGGAGAAGGGAGGCGAGCACGCACACGCACTCCGTCTCCCCAGGCGGGGGCAAACGGCAGCGGCAGGCGAACAAGGCAGAGTGCGTCACGCGCTGCTCCTCGGGTGTCGTGTCCCTCCCACCTATGTTGTCCATTTCCATGTTGCTACACTTTGTGGGTCCCTCAGAGGCAATCAAGCGCGTGCATTTGCCATCAACGCATCGCCCCACCCAGCCCGTCTAGCTAGGCACGCCTGCCGTGCGAGCAGCTCGCAACCGCCTCGGGGTATGCCGGTGGAGCTCCAGCAGGAAGTCGGCCAGCGTCGTCAGGTCAGCACCATGTGAGACCCCGTGGCCAGTCCAGACGACATGCCTCTCCCGCCGTCCCTTCAAGCAGCAGTGCCCCGTAACCTGGCTTGGCGACGCCTCGCATCGGTGCCGGGGGGACCCTGGGGTGAGAGAAATAACGAAAACAAAGCAATGAAACGAAGGAAGCTCAAGAGAGGCGCGGCGGGGGGTGCGCAACGGATCCAGACACGGACGCACGCACACACGGGCAGGCTCGGGGTGCGAGCAGGTGAACCAGCCTTGCCTCGCCGCCGACGCGCAGTCCGGACCCCCGGCATGCGGGAAGGCCGGTGTTCGAGCTGCTCGCCTCGCCCCACCCAGCCCGCCGCCCCCCTCGCCGGCACGCGCACAAAGAGCAACGCACAGGGAAGGCCGGCGGCACAGGCGACATAGGGACGAGAGACGCACGCACGCACAGGCCCCATGCCACTGTTGCCAGAGGGCGACAGAGAGCTGGGCGGAGGCGGGAGCCTGGAGAGAAAACAGCAGCCACGCTCCTCGCTCCCATGGCTCATTTTCCCGCGCGCTTCGCCCGCCTGCGACGTCCGCGTCGTCACCCCGCTTCCACCAGCACGCGCCTCCGCAGTCAAGGCTGCGCCGGCGAACGGGAGGGGAGGGAGACGGCAGCTTCGCGACGGCAGTGAGGGCGGGGGGCGCAGAGGGCGGAAGGGGGCGTGCATGGGCAATACAGGCGCCGCGCACAGCAGCAAAGCACACAAACAAAAAAAAAACAGAAAGCACAAGAGGAGACGCACCGACGACAGTAGCGGGGGCGAGGGCGAGCCATGAATGCACTGGAGACTCTCCGCCATGGGCAGGCCATCAGACGTCCGCATGCGCCGCCACGTCGCGCGAGAGGGAAGAACGCACCAGACAAGCGACGCACACACGCCGGGCGCGCTGCACAAGCAACTGCACGGGAAGAGAGACGCAAAGGCAAAGGCGGCGCGAGCAGCCCCTCCGGCGAACGGCAAAGGCGGGAATCCGCAGCGCTCGCTCCTCCCCGCTGGCATCGGCCCCTCCACGAGGGCGTCGTTGCCACACAGCGCAGCTGCTGCCAAGGCCGCCCGCCGCCCACCTCTGCCCTCCCCCTACTCCTCCTGACTGTTGCCCTCTTCCGAGTTGCAGGTCACATCTACGTAATTGTACTCCCACGGGATAAACAAGAAAACAATGTTGACGAGGTCCAGGCACAGGGCAGCTGCGAAGAGAAAAAAGCCGATCCCAAAATCAAAATCACGTTTCAGTTGGGGGCATGCAAAATCTTCGTCAGTCTGATAAGACACCACCATAAGTGCCAACGGAATCGCCAATGTGACGAAGCCGACAATATTGAGCAGCAACACACCCAGCGGACGCAACCGCAGCAGCACAGCATAATAAAACCCAGTACAGTAGCCGTTAAGTACACAACGATGGTAATAACGGCGAATACCCGAGCAACGCGGAAACGAATGCGGCGAACAGGGCACTGGGATAACCTATCATCAGAACTAAGGGAGTAAACAATGCTGTTACAACTCGGCTTTAATCCCCATAGGGTGATGCACGGTCTATCCTCAAATCTGTCTCTGCTCTGCAAGCGAAACATGTCCAGCGCCGTACCCACCAGCACCAGCAAGAACGCGATGAACTGGAGGACCGCGTACACCATAATGAAGGGTTGAACTCCATTTTCGCAGGTGGACGGCAACAGCACCCGAGAAAGACCAAGTGGAGGTGGCAGCGGAAGAAGCGCACGGGGGTCGATGCGGTGCAGCAGAGTGGACGAGGAGGGCGGTGGCGGCCAAATGGGGGAGGCTGCGGGAGAGCAAAAGGGAGGCGAGTCTTCGCAATGGCGCGTATCGGCCGCCGTCGCGTGCGCATGTGCGCGCCGTTGCTCGTCGGTCCGGGCGCGTTTCGGGTGTGATGGGGAGAGAGAGGCGGGGGAGAGGGTGAGAGAGCCCGAGAGAAATGCGGGGGAAGGAGGGGGGGGGGCGACGCTGAGGAGGCGCGCAGGTGGGGGCGCGACACGTGCGCAGGAGGGCGGAATCGAACGCAAAGAAGCCGGAGAAGGAGAAGGGAGGCGAGCACGCACACGCACTCCGTCTCCCCAGGCGGGGCAAACGGCAGCGGCAGGCGAACAAGGCAGAGTGCGTCACGCGCTGCTCCTCGGGTGTCGGTGTCCCTCCCACCTATGTTGTCCATTTCCATGTTGCTACACTTTGTGGTCCCTCAGAGGCAATCAAGCGCGTGCATTTGCCATCAACGCATCGCCCACCCAGCCCGTCTAGCTAGGCACGCCTGCCGTGCGAGCAGCTCGCAACCGCCTCGGGTATGCCGGTGGAGCTCCAGCAGGAAGTCGCCAGCGTCGTCAGGTCAGCACCATGTGAGACCCCGTGGCCAGTCCAGACGACATGCCTCTCCCGCCGTCCCTTCAAGCAGCAGTGCCCCGTAACCTGGCTTGGCGACGCCTCGCATCGGTGCCGGGGGACCCTGGGTGAGAGAAATAACGAAAACAAAGCAATGAAACGAAGGAAGCTCAAGAGAGGCGCGGCGGGGGGTGCGCAACGGATCCAGACACGGACGCACGCACACACGGGCAGGCTCGGGGTGCGAGCAGGTGAACCAGCCTTGCCTCGCCGCCGACGCGCAGTCCGGACCCCCGGCATGCGGGAAGGCCGGTGTTCGAGCTGCTCGCCTCGCCCACCCAGCCCGCCCGCCCCCCTCGCCGGCACGCGCACAAAGAGCAACGCACAGGGAAGGCCGGCGGCACAGGCGACATAGGGACGAGAGACGCACGCACGCACAGGCCCCATGCCACTGTTGCCAGAGGGCGACAGAGAGCTGGGCGGAGGCGGGAGCCTGGAGAGAAAACAGCAGCCACGCTCCTCGCTCCCATGGCTCATTTTCCCGCGCGCTTCGCCCGCCTGCGACGTCCGCGTCGTCACCCCGCTTCCACCAGCACGCGCCTCCGCAGTCAAGGCTGTGCCGGGCGAACGGGAGGGGAGGGAGACGGCAGCTTCGCGACGGCAGTGAGGGCGGGGGCGCAGAGGGCGGAAGGGGGCGTGCATGGGCAATACAGGCGCCGCGCACAGCAGCAAAGCACACAAACAAAAAAAAAACAGAAAGCACAAGAGGAGACGCACCGACGACAGTAGCGGGGGCGAGGGCGAGCCATGAATGCACTGGAGACTCTCCGCCATGGGCAGGCCATCAGACGTCCGCATGCGCCGCCACGTCGCGCGAGAGGGAAGAACGCACCAGACAAGCGACGCACACACGCCGGGCGCGCTGCACAAGCAACTGCACGGGAAGAGAGACGCAAAGGCAAAGGCGGCGCGAGCAGCCCCTCCGGCGAACGGCAAAGCGGGAATCCGCAGCGCTCGCTCCTCCCCGCTGGCATCGGCCCCTCCACGAGGGCGTCGTTGCCACACAGCGCAGCTGCTGCCAAGGCCGCCCGCCGCCCACCTCTGCCCTCCCCCTACTCCTCCTGACTGTTGCCCTCTTCCGAGTTGCAGGTCACATCTACGTAATTGTACTCCCACGGGATAAACAAGAAAACAATGTTGACGAGGTCCAGGCACAGGGCAGCTGCGAAGAGAAAAAAGCCGATCCCAAAATCAAAATCACGTTTCAGTTGGGGGCATGCAAAATCTTCGTCAGTCTGATAAGACACCACCATAAGTGCCAACGGAATCGCCAATGTGACGAAGCCGACAATATTGAGCAGCAGACACACCCAGCGGACGCAACCGCAGCAGCACAGCATAATAAAACCCAGTACAGTAGCCGTTAAGTACACAACGATGGTAATAACGGCGAATACCCGAGCAACGCGGAAACGAATGCGGCGAACAGGGCACTGGGATAACCTATCATCAGAACTAAGGGAGTAAACAATGCTGTTACAACTCGGCTTTAATCCCCATAGGGTGATGCACGGTCTATCCTCAAATCTGTCTCTGCTCTGCAAGCGAAACATGTCCAGCGCCGTACCCACCAGCACCAGCAAGAACGCGATGAACTGGAGGACCGCGTACACCATAATGAAGGGGTTGAACTCCATTTTCGCAGGTGGACGGCAACAGCACCCGAGAAAGACCAAGTGGAGGTGGGCAGCGGAAGAAGCGCACGGGGGTCGATGCGGTGCAGCAGAGTGGACGAGGAGGGCGGTGGCGGCCAAATGGGGGAGACTGCGGGAGAGCAAAAGGGAGGCGAGTCTTCGCAATGGCGCGTATCGGCCGCCGTCGCGTGCGCATGTGCGCGCCGTTGCTCGTCGGTCCGGGCGCGTTTCGGGTGTGATGGGGAGAGAGAGGCGGGGAGAGGGTGAGAGAGCCCGAGAGAAATGCGGGGGAAGGAGGGGGGGGGGCGACGCTGCGGAGGCGCGCAGGTGGGGGCGCGACACGTGCGCAGGAGGCGGAATCGAACGCAAAGAAGCCGGAGAAGGAGAAGGGAGGCGAGCACGCACACGCACTCCGTCTCCCCAGGCGGGGGCAAACGGCAGCGGCAGGCGAACAAGGCAGAGTGCGTCACGCGCTGCTCCTCGGGTGTCGGTGTCCCTCCCACCTATGTTGTCCATTTCCATGTTGCTACACTTGTGGGTCCCTCAGAGGCAATCAAGCGCGTGCATTTGCCATCAACGCATCGCCCCACCCAGCCCGTCTAGCTAGGCACGCCTGCCGTGCGAGCAGCTCGCAACCGCCTCGGGTATGCCGGTGGAGCTCCAGCAGGAAGTCGGCCAGCGTCGTCAGGTCAGCACCATGTGAGACCCCGTGGCCAGTCCAGACGACATGCCTCTCCCGCCGTCCTTCAAGCAGCAGTGCCCCGTAACCTGGCTTGGCGACGCCTCGCATCGGTGCCGGGGGACCCTGGGTGAGAGAAATAACGAAAACAAAGCAATGAAACGAAGGAAGCTCAAGAGAGGCGCGGCGGGGGGTGCGCAACGGATCCAGACACGGACGCACGCACACACGGGCAGGCTCGGGGTGCGAGCAGGTGAACCAGCCTTGCCTCGCCGCCGACGCGCAGTCCGGACCCCCGGCATGCGGGAAGGCCGGTGTTCGAGCTGCTCGCCTCGCCCCACCCACCCGCCCGCCCCTCGCCGGCACGCGCACAAAGAGCAACGCACAGGGAAGGCCGGCGGCACAGGCGACATAGGGACGAGAGACGACGCACGCACAGGCAGGCCCCATGCCACTGTTGCCAGAGGGCGACAGAGAGCTGGGCGGAGGCGGGAGCCTGGAGAGAAAAACAGCAGCCACGCTCCTCGCTCCCATGGCTCATTTTCCGCGCGCTTCGCCCGCCTGCGACGTCCGCGTCGTCACCCCGCTTCCACCAGCACGCGCCTCCGCAGTCAAGGCTGTGCCGGGCGAACGGGAGGGGAGGGAGACGGCAGCTTCGCGACGGCAGTGAGGGCGGGGGGCGCAGAGGGCGGAAGGGGGCGTGCATGGCAATAACAGGCGCCGCGCACAGCAGCAAAGCACACAAACAAAAAAAAAACAGAAAGCACAAGAGGAGACGCACCGACGACAGTAGCGGGGGCGAGGGCGAGCCATGAATGCACTGGAGACTCTCCGCCATGGGCAGGCCATCAGACGTCCGCATGCGCCGCCACGTCGCGCGAGAGGGAAGAACGCACCAGACAAGCGACGCACCACACGCCGGGCGCGCTGCACAAGCAACTGCACGGGAAGAGAGACGCAAAGGCAAAAGCGGCGCGAGCACCCCTCCGGCGAACGGCAAAGGCGGGAATCCGCAGCGCTCGCTCCTCCCCGCTGGCATCGCCCCCTCCACGAGGGCGTCGTTGCCACACAGCGCAGCTGCTCCAAGGCCGCCCGCCGCCCACCTCTGCCCTCCCCCTACTCCTCCTGTGACTGTTGCCCTCTTCCGAGTTGCAGGTCCATCTACGTAATTGTAACTCCCACGGGATAAACAAGAAAACAATGTTGACGAGGTCCAGGCACAGGGCAGCTGCGAAGAGAAAAAAGCCGATCCCAAATCAAAATCACGTTTCAGTTGGGGGCATGCAAAATCTTCGTCAGTCTGAATAAACACCACCATAAGTGCCAACGGAATCGCCAATGTGACGAAGCCGACATATATTGAGCAGCAGACACACCCAGCGGACGCAACCGCAGCAGCACAGCATAATAAAACCCAGTACAGTAGCCGTTAAGTACACAACGATTGGTAAATAACGGCGAATACCCGAGCAAACGCGGGAAACGAATGCGGCGAACAGGGCACTGGGATAACCTATCATCAGAACTAAGGGAGTAAACAATGCTGTTACAACTCGGCTTTAATCCCCATAGGGTGATGCACGGTCTATCCTCAAATCTGTCTCTGCTCTGCAAGCGAAACATGTCCAGCGCCGTACCCACCAGCACCAGCAAAGAACGCGATGAACTGGAGGACCGCGTACACCATAATGAAGGGGTTGAACTCCATTTTCGCAGGTGGACGGCAACAGCACCCGAGAAAGACCAAGTGGAGGTGGGCAGCGGAAGAAGCGCAACGGGGGTCGATGCGGTGCAGCAGAGTGGACGAGGAGGGCGGTGGCGGCCAAAATGGGGGAGACTGCGGGAGAGCAAAAGGGGAGGCGAGTCTTCGCAATGGCGCGTATCGGCCGCCGTCGCGTGCGCATGT